>JAKCWG010000926.1:0-214306 GCA_021464415.1 Lonicera japonica
TTTGGATTTGCAGCAAATGGAAAGGTACGCACATTAACGCACACATGCGGTGGTCCACAACAAGGAGAACGAACAAAGGGCGAAGAGGATGCGTAACACCATCGCTCTTTTGTACAAGTATCTGGATCCATAAATTTGGTTTTGCATATCTCAATGGTTTTTTCAGTCCTCATTACTGGCCAATTCTTCTCCTTTATTAGTTTGGGCAAAGTATTTAGCGGCTCTAATTTATTTCTCATGTACATCACAACATTTGCCTTGTGCGACGGCGCCCTAAACTGCAAATCAGGCCATCCACGACTTCTAGTTGCGCGGATGAACTTGCGAATGAATGTGATTTCTACTCCATTAAAATGCAACACAACAAATTTGATGAAGAAATATGTCACAAGATTTGCCTGCTACAAGTCTACAAGACTACAACCTTGATTGAACCCAAACTTTGCATTATCTAAAATTTACATCAAGAACCCCCTCTTAGATATCCAACAAGATCATATAAGAAACGAAATGTTGAATTGTCATACATTTCATAAACTTAAAATCCCAAGAGACAGGTGAAAAAAAATACAATAAAAAGAAAACCATATTGCATAATGGAAATTAAATAGTATTAAACAAGATATTAAATTAATCTTTTTCACAAATTAAATAAACATGGACTGCAAAACCATAGATAAAAATTGTTGTTTTTAACAAAATTCACAAGATAGCAAACCAAGAATTTTCTAACAAAATTGAAAAGGACGTCATTTTTTCAAAGATAAAATTTGATTAAACAACTTTGACATGTAATTAAGTTATTTCTTTTTATTACAATAACAGAAAACTCCACCTCCTCCCTTTCTTGACCATAGGTGAGATTTGAATCCTGGATATATCGGGCTTAGGTAGACCCATTTACCAACTCGATTAATCCACTTGCTTGACCTGTAATCAAATATCTCCTCTATCTTTGTCATTAATTTATTGTCAACGAATCAACAAGACATTAATTACAAGGATTGTGGTATTTTGGGAACTATACTTTTTCGGGATAAAGTTGATCTTTATAATTAGAAACAATGTATGCCATGCCAAACGGCACAATGAAACAACAAATTATATCAATGATGATTATTTAAGCTCAAATAATTTTTTATTACTTATTGTCATTGGCATTTAATATGTTAGCTAGTTAGTGTATTCCATATCCTTGTAATAGGATGGTCTTGAGTTTAATACTCATAATACATTAGTTCTAGTGTTTTCAATCGCGATAGCATGTTGCATAGCGTTTTGGTTATACAATTGTGTAGCATAAGCAAATAGTATAATTGTGTAAGCTATTCGGGTATGTATTTTTTAAATAAAAAATATTATATATATTCTTACCTCAAGAAAAATAATTAAATAAATACAATAAAAATTCATGCAATCATTTCTAATAACCAAAATACCATAAAATCCATATAATAATTCCTAAGAAGTTATAAAAAGTGAACATTCAAATATTCAATCCTCACAAACACATATTAAGTTTAAAAGTTGAATCACAAAATGCCACATTTGCAGGCTATAGCGCAAATAGCGTGCCATGTCACCAAAAAGCACAAGCTATTTGGAGAAAAACACATTATGGAGTGCACTACGTAGTGCACATTGCGTAGCGTGCAACGTTGTGTATTGAAAACACGGGTTAGTCCACAAGAATGACAATTAAGATACCATAAATGACTTAGATGATCAAATTTATGGTGCATTTGAAATTTTAGGATTAAATTTCATTAATTTTTTTTTCATTTTAACATTTTCGTAGGATATTTTCATTGCATGTCACCCAATCTTCGGTATTAAATTCAGAGTCCCTACTTTTTTTCTATTAGAAACCAAAAGAAAAAAAAACGGGAATCTTTGGAAATTTCTTTTGAATCAAAATTTTAACCCTTATAAATTTATTTATTTTGCTTTATCTTGTTGTGTCTTAAAATTTAATTTAATTTCTTTTTCTTTATTTGATTTTACTTGTACTTTTGTAAAATGATCGCCCCAAAATACAATTCCAACTTCTTTCCTACTTACATATCCCAAATACACACCTAGAGCCCACCACTCAATTCTCTATGTATTCTTAGATTATTCAAAAATTAAGGTATGTCCGTGTCGTATAGTATAATAATTTTTTTTCAACAGTTTAAAAAAGATAGATGTTGTATAGAATTTCAAGTTCAATTTGCACTACATTATTTTATTTGTTGCAACAAAGCGAGTGTAAAAATATAAAACACATATTGTAATCTTCTAATCAAACATATTACATTGTCCTTAATCCATACGGAACCGAAAACTTGTCAAAAATATCCTTAATGCCAAAACAATATGATAATTTTAAAGCATGAGGTACTATAACTGAATGATTGTATACTCTCTAAAGGAAAATAAATAAATTATATAAGCATTTCCCAATACACGATAGAAAAAAAAAACCACAACTTTCTTTGTTTTGTTTCGTTGTATATTATTCAAAGATTGAATGTTAGAAGAAAGGTCCAAATGTCTAATTACTTTTCTTCACTCGTTTTTATAGTGCCGAATTTGGTATAATAATCCGGCAAAGAGTTATTGGAACTACTATAATATTTTGACATTAGTCAATCTTCACGTAATTATTATTGTACTTGATTCAGTAACTTGTTACCGATTATTATACTGAATTCAGCTAATGCAGTACAAAAGGAGGATTAAAAAAAATGTAAAACTAAACAAGTAAAGAAAGGTCAGAACACAATGAAATTTCTAGAAAGAGAAAGTAAAAATTTCTCTCCACCTCTCTCCTCTCACAATTTATTTTATTTTAATCTTATGATGTTTCCGACAAGTTCTTTGGTGTTGCCGGCTACCATTCCCCCTCCAACAACCTCCATCTCCACTAATCTCACCACCAATGCTCCACCCCAAATCCACCACTAAACCATCATGGCTCACCGGAAAACCATCCATATCAAATCAGCTTCCAACAATGCAAATTTAGCTATTTTTCTGCACAAAATAGCTGAACAACAAATCATGCAACATATGTTTTCTGCCATGATTAATGGTCCTAGCAGTGCCACACAATCTCCTTTCTACCCTACCTTCCCACAGAATCAATCTCTCTTATTGCAGACTATTTGCCTGTGCATTCTGCAGTTAACTTACAGAACAGTGCACACATTCAGAGTTCTAGAGAGATGGACAGCCAAGGCAACAGGCAGAAAAGCCACTTATAGCACTCGCTCAATGATATTTCAAGGGATTTAATGCCCTACACAGCAGTTTTGAGCAAATCAGATGGTAATCAGGTAGTTTTTTGCAGATTTTCTGTAGAAGAATGCAGAAAACATCTCAACCTGCATCCCCATTGCAGAAGCAGTAGTTCTTCCCTTCCCACAAGTCTCAAATAGCAGTTCAAGGTCAAACAACACAGTTCCAGGTGCCTTTGAAGCACATACCACTTTTTCACCTGTTGAAATTGAACTTTTACCTCAAAAAATAACACTTTCAGGTACTTCTTTAGTAGACACTCATGTTCCAGCTCACACACTTTGTCTCCTAACATCTGCAAGTCCTTTTAAAAGTACTTCAATTGAAGAAAATGCTCAATCTCATTGGGGTTCAAAAAATGGTAGCCTGCAACCAATTTTCTCTCAAAATGCACAGTAAAATATAATGCTTTCTCAGCTTCAAATCCCTGTTGTTCATGTTGAAGATGAATCGAATTTGCCTCCTAGACATCCTCCCACCATTCCTTCTCTCAATATCCAATAGTTCCCTCCTTTACCCAACAAACAAAAAACTGTGGCAGTGGGACTGTCAGCACAGTGTACAGATTCTGTCACTGTACAGACAGTTTCTGCTGCTCCTGTTTATTCTAATCCTACAGCAGTACAAGGCTCAATGCCTGCCAGCTCTTGTACTTACACTCAAACCTCTACATCTCACATTCCCCCACATACTTTGGCTATCACCAACCTTGACAGCTCAACTGTCAATCACACTTCTAGTCCCATTCCAACCAAAGCCAACTTTGCTAGTTTGTTTCGCCACTCAGAGCTAACTACTCCAATACCCCTTGCACCTTTATCCGGTCCTTATTCCAAAGGTTCTTTGCCGGCAATTAAGTTAAATGAAGAAGTGTATCAAAAATTTCAGAAAACTTCATCCTCACTCCTATAAAAACTTCTGAGTTATATTCCAAACTTAACTCTCGATGGCAAACTTCAGAAAAATTCATCCTCACTCCCATAGGAAAAGGTTTTTTCTGTTTAAGGTTCAAAAGCAAGGCAGACCAGAACAAGGCATGGATTACAGGTCATTTGAACCTCTCTCCTGGAAGTTTTAGGCTTCAATTATGGAGTAAAGACTTCAACCCTGTCAAACAGAAAAAAACTACCACACAGATTTGGATCAAGCTTCATAAAATCACACAAGAATACTGGGATCCTCAAATGCTCATCAGTATTGCTAGTTTGGTGGGTATCCCTCAAGCTATTGATCCACATACCATGGGTTTTGTTTTTGGTCACTTTGCTAGAATGCAAGTTGAGGTAGATCTGTTCCATCCTCTTCCTTCTAGACTTTTGGTGGAAAGAGAAGGATATAGCTTTGAAGTTCCTGTCTCAAATGAATCAGTTCCTAGCTTTTGCTTGCACTGCCATACTATTGGTCATCTTGTGAGAGAGTGCAGAAGCCTTAAAAAATGCAAGAAGCAAGCCATAATGACAATTGCAGACTTCCTTCTTCCAACAAAAACAGTAAGGCTGCCCTTCCCGCTAATCTCCAGTGCACCACAAAATCTGATTCAAGGCAAAAAAAAAAGTAGCTTTTATGCCAACTATTTTAGCTCAATCTTCTCCACCCACTATTCCCATCATTTCCACCTCTGATCCCCCCACTAATCATGCCAATAAAAACCTTGATCATAGTCCTTCTAAGTTTGTTTCTGTTAGTCATAACAGTTAATCCAACCCTGTTCAAAGTTCTGATTCTGTAGAACAAACTAATGCTTCTGAAACCAATTCCCACAAAGCAGTTCTGCCATCTAGCAATTCTTCTTTCACTCAGCATAGCCCTTCCCTTGCTTGAATAGATCCCTCACCAACCAATCTGTTACCTTATCCAACTCTGTTGATAATGATTGGGATGGCAGGCCTCTTCCATAATTCAAAAAACACTCTATGAGATTTTCACAGTCCAATTATGGCAGATCAACATCTGAGTACTCCCACACTCAACAATTCACTAGATCTAGACATAATAATAAGTACTTTCCTCTTAGTGAGCACTTGTTAGATGATGATGGTGAAGCTTGGGATCATTCTTCAGAAGAGAATTATATTGGGAATCAAGAGCATTTTAATGACTATAGTGTCTTCTACTCACTTGCAAACTCCAACCAATTCATAGCAGTCCATAGGCCTCCAGTGCTCAATGTCCAGGAGGCTCTTAATTGGGAAAATATGGTTGATGATGAACTTTTTCAATCAATGGAAGCTAGAGCGATGCATAATTTGAAGCAGCTATAGCCAAGAACAATGATAAAGGTGGTATTGTCTTTCCACCACATGGCAACTCTCATATTTCCATATCTAGCTATGGATCCTCCTCAAAAGGTGGATTAGAGTATATTCCCTCTCCTGTTCAAACAAGAGCACAAAGGCAGAAGAAAGGAACATCTCTTTCTCTAAACAAGAAAAATAAATTGAAGAAAGCTTCAATTAGAGAAAAGAAGGAAGTTGAAGCTGCTGCATTAGGAAAACCTCCTGAAGAAGCTCAATTTAATTCCTTTTCTTCTTCCCAACCTTTGTATCAATGGCAAGTCCATTTGCAGGACAAGAAGAAAAGAGAAGAGATTGCAGTAGTGGATCAATCAGTCAATGTAGCAAAACCATAGCCTTCTTCATTTGCGGTCAACCACATGTTCTTTCCGCAGAACATGTCTTTGCTGCAAGTATTTTCAGTTTATTCTACGATCATCTGTTTAGAATTTATCTTCTTGTTTTGAATTGCTTGGTGGATTTTTGGTTTAGTCCTTTAGTCCATCTCGTAATTTTTGCTCATTTCTTTAGTGTTTTGGGGTCCCGGGGATGGCCTTATTGTATCCCCCTCTCTATGTATCTTTTTAGTTATTTATGGTAGGGCACTAGCCCTCTAAGGAGGCTAGTGATTTTATTAAAAAAAAAAAAAGAAGAGAGGATTACAAAGGTATTTGATATTTCTAAAAGATGTTAGAATTTGAAGAGGATTACAAGTTATTTTGGTAATTTCATAATAGTTTATTTTGGAAATAGATTCCCTTTAAGATGGAGTTTGAGTAGTCGAGAATTCTAAGAGTCATGTTACGATATCTATAAATAATATTGTAATGAGATGGCGTAAAGCAGATTTGATTTGATAATTAAAATATTCTCTTGTGCTAGGACTTTTCCCCTTTATCGGCCTTTTTAGGCAACTCCGTAATGCTCTTTGAGTAGCAACAATATTTTGCTACATCATCTAAAAACATGATTAGACATTTAGACTATTTTTTCTACTTCCAATTATTCAACAATATACAACAAAGTAATCAAAATATATGCACAAATGCATCAATATTTTGCTTGCAAATAATCTTAAAACATGGTAGTCCAAGTTTAGGTTTGATTTTGGTTTTCCTTTTTATTGTCTATTAATTAGTGAGTGAAAGAGAGAGAAGGAATGTGAAAATTTGAATTTTGTGCTACTTCAATAATTTTATTATATTTTGTGTAATCTTAGGCTCGTTTGGGTCGAGTTTTGGAAATAAAATGAACATCCTAAATTGCTAGAAAGTTTTTTCTGACATCTAGGACACCTTGCCAACGTTTGGTTTTAATAGAAATTCCACTCTTAAAATCCATATTTATAAATTCATAGGTAGTCACGTTGGTATTTTAAAACAAACATTATTTCTACCTAATCAAAGGTAAAAATTGCAATTTATTTAATATGTACCAAAAAGAAAAGCTTCTATATCAATTTGGGCCGGATGGAGTATGCCGCAAACTAAAAACTAACACAAGTGCTCACTTAATCTCTAGTCTTGACACTGTTAGCAAGCAGGAAACATTTCTTCAGGATAATTAAGGTCGGAAAAAGAAACAATGGCATCATAATTCTATTATCAAGTCTCCCCAAAAAGGAAAATGAAATTTATGAAGCCGACATTATTATGCTAAAATCAAAAGGTAAAGCACTTTTTGAGGATATACCAAATCAATGACGCACAAAATGGTTTTTTCCCTAGGCTGCAAAACAATTGAAAGGAATTGTTGTTCCTCACTATTCGATTAAAAAAATTACATTCGCATTGAAGTACAGCCCAAGCTAAAGATACTACACCTCAAGCATAATGTACAAACTGCACAGCACGTCGACTATCTACGTGAGCTTTTCTTACATAATTTTTTCCTTTTCATGTAGATAGAATTACCCGGATCAGCTACGTAAACCACAGCACATTGCACTATAGCTCTTCCAAATCATATTGGTAAATCATATGTAGTAAATATGAGTAGGCAATTGCTATTGCCAGAGCAGAATATTTAATACCAGAGCAATGTGTGCAGGTATATGCTTGTACATTATGCCTCAAGCACAACACATTGCTGTGGCAATAGCAATTACTTTTGAGATTACCACCAATCAACCAGAAAAAGAAAGCCATAAATAAGCTCTAGAAGATTAACGGGGAACCAGTAAAGTAGTCAAGTGAAAGGATAGAAGTTGGAGAAGAGTATACTGCCGAGAAGGATGTAGGCCGCGCAGTAGGCCCAGATAAAATATCCCCACATCTTACTTTTACTACTAGGATGTACCATCACGTAAGAGGAGAACCAGTAGAGAGGAGGGCTTGACGATAAGAACCGAGTCGAAACCTGTCAAATTTCATTACCAGTTTGGAACATTATTTCCATTTTGGACAAGCATATGACACACCAATTCAACTCAAATAACACAACCTGACCAAAAATATGTTGCTCTCGGTGAAATATATATATATACACACAGCCAGACTCTAAAGAGAAATTCGAACACTTTAACAAAAATAAGGGACGTCCATTTGGAGAGATCAATAGATATTATATATATATATATGAAAAATTGTAGACATGATCTATATGATGAATAGGTCAGCTCCACCAACTTTCATCAAAATATTCGATCTAGAAGTGGGTGAGATGGCCATTAAAAGTTTCAATGCCCTAAATGCATATATATGTATTTGAGTATTTGCCTGCCACAAAATTGGGCCATGAAGGAAGTTAGAATAAAAATAAAAGAGAAGGACGAGGGAAGTATAAGTGCGCATTCGATTGAAAAGTTGGAAAAATAACTAATTTTCATGACAAGTTGGAAAACGAGATGAGTGATTTGGTGAGATGTCCTATTTATTGTTCGCTTTCAATGGAAAATAGGGAAAAGATGGAAACGTCTCACCAAATCACTCTTCTTTCCACCTTCACATAAAAATAAATTGTTTTTCCAATAATTTTCCAACTTTGCAATCATACATACAGACCATAACGATAACACATATAAGATAAAGTTGGAGGCTGACCTGCACATGCATGACAAAAATTGCTGTGGCTGACATGAATCCCAAGTGCAAAAGAAAAGGCAGAACAATAACTGACAAATATCCTTGCTTGTTGTGTGTTGAATCATTATCGAGTGAAAGCGTTGCAGGATCCTCTCCTTTTATATTCTGTTTCCTCCGTCTCAGAACATGATCTTCTGTAAGAAACCATATAAATAAATGAAATTTTTATATTCCTGTTACACAAACCAAATTACAAAATCAAGCTGTAAAATTAAGACTTCGCAGCATGAACGGTAAATAACTAGCCAGCCCATTCGGCAGTATGAAAACCTCAGTCTATAATTGTGGCGTTCACTAGCATATAATAATACTAAGCTGATAAAATTTATAAATTTCTTCACGAAAAAACATAATTCCTCCATCTCAAATTAAGTTTCCAGCTTCCTTTTTAAGAAACTAGATATATCGCACAAATGACACGTGCACACTTTCTGTTTATGCACCACATCATCCAATTTAAAATAAAACCTTTTAATTAATGGTGTACTTAATTGTAAGATTTTCTCTTCTTTAACCTAGAGGTCAAGGATTCAAGCCTCGTTTGCTACTTTTTTTATTTGAAAACAATACAAATGCCGGGGAGCAAAGTTGGAAACATCAAATTTGGTGTCATAACCGCCAAAGGTTCTGAAGGGCTTATGTAGGCTAGATAAGATAGAGCATCCAAATATTAAATATAACAAATGGTTTTGAATATCAACATATTTTGGGGGCAGTTGCCTTCCTGGATTGATTTTATTTTTAAAAAAATCAAAAATAAAAAGCACTTCAGGAGGAAAAAAACTTAAATTATGAGCCAATAACAAACAATAGAATCTAATGCAAAGGTGAAAATGATCTTTGAGGCTTGAATAATCATAAAAACTTTGTTGAGTGGTCCAAAATAGTTTACCGTAAAGAATGCTATTGAAAACCAAATCAGTTGCACAGGATAAACTTTGGGAACCAGGATTTTCACAACACATGCAACGCGTCACGAATAATGTTCAAAACTCAAATCTCATAATTTTCCAAGCTTGATTCGGCTTTTTTCTGTACTTGGTAGAGTAACCAGGCCCAGTTTTGACGCGAGAAAATGGATTTGAAGGGCTCCTTTAACAATTATATCCAAGCGAAGGACACCTTCCTTTTCCATTTCAAAAAAAGGACACTAATTTTTCTTTACCTAAAACACCCTCCATTTTCTTATATTTTTTTTTAAAAAAAATGGTATAATTAATCACCACTGACTGACTGCCGGCCATCGCCACTGACTGCCCTTCATTGGCGACCTCCCTGGAGCTCGGCGGTGGGTGTGGTGGTTGGTGAGGCCTGTGACCAGCCGACCACCCATGAGGATAGGGAAATTTAAAGTTTGGTAAGGGTATAATTGACCTTCCACAAAAGGGGCGTGTATGTGTAATGGACAACTATTGAAAATTGTCATAATGGCTAAAACACATGAGGGAGGAAGCACGCCATGTGTTATTAAAAATTATGTCCAGGAGAAACTTTTTGAGGGATTTTAACTTATCCAAGCTAATTCCCTTTATTGCAGAAGCTATTTCTACAGCTAAATGGAAAGTGCCAAATAAAAAGTGAGAAGGCTTAGTGACGTTCCGTGTAAGCTAGCAACAAAAGAATTGGTCAAAATGACTAAACTGCTAAGTGCTAACCCAAATGCTAAATGAATGATGTATGTGAACTTTGTAAGTTCACAGGCAAACTATAGTGCAACCTATTATAACTACACAACTATACAACAGAAAAAGGATCTAAACACAAAATTAAAACGTTGTAAACTAGTAAAGGTGCATCTGACTTAAAATAAAATCTGGAAAATGATTGAAAGCACTACTAATTTTTATGAGAAGTTGGAAAAAAAAATGAGGATTCAGTGAATTGTTCTCTTACTTTTAGGGTTTTCCATGGAATGAATTTTTTTGGGCAGTGGGTAAGAAACTTCTTTCCTGGAAAATTAAGGAAAAGATGGGAGATCATCCCCCCAAATCACTCATCTCTTTTTCCAACTTCCCATAATTTACAAGTGTTCCCAATCCTTTTCCAACTTTTTTTTTAATCAAATGGACCCTAACTCAGAAAACAGCTGGATTTAAAATTTTTACCTTCACGTATTTTAGTAGTTTCTTTCTCTAAAACAGATTCACTTTTTGATCTTGACTCTGTCCCCACAGAAAAGAACACAGCAGCAGACTTCTTATCCACAGGAGAAGCTCGGAAACCAAGTGAGAGAAAAACCTCCCTTCGTAGCTTCGCATAGTAGATTATTGAACAAACAGCTAGTGACAATATTGGGAAAGCAAGTAGGAAATTTGGCAACTGTTTTAGCTGGAAATATCTTAAAAACCCTACTCCCCTGACATAGAAGAAATTATAAACATCAGCTACATTATATAAATCCTCTAAGGTATACTTTTTGAGAAGTTATAATATTGCATGTTTAAAGCAAGACCTAGATAACACCCCCACTATATTATTTTATTTTATTTTTTAATAGGAAACAAAGTTTATAAATTCTCGAAATATGAGTACAAAATGAAGGGGAACAAGCTGTCCACCACCAGTACATATACCAAAAGACAAACGTAAGAAGACTCAAATACAGCCAATACTATCATAAAATAAGATGCACATAACAACTTTTCTCAAAGGATATAGCCTTCCAATTAAGTTTAATGTATTCCACCCCAAAATGCTTAAACGATTTGGAATTTGAAGTCCATAGCAATGCAGTGATGCGACAAATCTTATTCTTTCCCATAGCCATTCCTTTTCTTCCTCCTTTCCTTAAAAAATCCTATTATTTCTTTCTATCTAAATCATCCACATAACTGCCACTTTGATGCACCTCCACAAGGCCCTGCTTTTTTGAATATCTTCATCAATGTTAATATCATGGAAAGAAGATCCACCCCAGATTTTGGAAGGACCCAACAGAGACCGAATTCAGCCCACACTTTGGCCCATATAAAATAAGGACAGTGCGACAGAATATGACTCAATGTTTCTTCATTTTGCTTGCATAAAACAAACCATGACAGGGATAGACAATAATTTGGTCTTCTCTTTTGCAATAAGTCACAAGTATTAACCCCCACTATATTATTATGCGAGTTAGACTAGATAATTTCAATCTCTCAATTGTTCTAGGGTCATTCAGAGTTGCTGAGTTAGTACTACCATAATATTCGAAATTAGACTTAGGTACGTTTATTTTATTTTTTTTGACAAATTAGACTTGGGTACAAATTCCGTTAAACCCTGTTAAAGTTAATGGTGAGATGGCCACGTGACTTTTAACCAGATTTTAAAATTATAATCTTTCAAAAGAAAGGGGAAAAAAGGGCAAAAAGCCAAAAAGAAAAGAGGAGCCTTGAACCCATGAACTAGAGCTTGCCAGTGCTTCCCTCTAAACCACTGAACCACAAGCAAGTCTTCGATGTTGAATATATTTAAAAGGTGATAAACTATAATGATGCAGTATATAAGCCTAACAGCAAATATGGGTGTAAAAATATAGAGAACTGCAGAAGGATAATATTTCTACCGACAAAAAGTCCAGAAAATAATTAATCAAAAGAACACTATTTTCTACTCAATGAAATGAGATCTAGAGAAAACACACTAAAAGACAGAAAATGACATGGACCAGGCAAAGAAGATACCAACATACCAATAGTGACTCTGAATAAAATTGTACATCAAAGGAATTCTTGCCTTGCACCACGGCCTAGTTTCCTCCACAGAACGCCCAAGACAAATATTACAGTAGCCATATGCTTGAAAAGCAATAAATGGAACAAAAACACAAATAGATCGCAAAGCTCCCGCGATAAGAACCTGCACTGCCAACTGGCATAGAAATAAAAAAGATTTAGTAGAAAAATAGTTGGAAAATGATCGCACTACTAAATATAAGAAACAGATTGTAATGTTTTATTTCTGCTATCCAGGATTGATTAACTACGGGGATAAAAAGAGGCAAAGGCAATATGTTGTCCATCTAAATTATCATAATACTAATAATAAGCATGACATTTACCTCTAGTGATCTTGTTATATAATCTTAAAGGCAATACACATATACGAACCAAAAAGGAAATTCATAAGATAGCAACAGACTTTCTGAAACGAGAATGGCGAGATAGACAAATGGCTAACCCAAGTTCAAATTCCTACTTGATGAAGTAAACGTAGCATCAACTTGAGAACAAAAAGGAAGAAAGAAAAGAGTTAAGTTTGAACAAATAGTGGGGGACTGTTTCAAGAATAATGAATACTCCCTCTGTCCTAGAAAGATGACTCCACTTCGACTTTCGCACTTTTTAAGGAAACGCTAATGCCAACGTAATCAATAGTCAAAACTACAATATTCTACGTTTCTCATGTACATTGCAAAAGCAATTGATTTCAGCAATTAAAGAAGAAAAAGATCAGTCTATCCATTAAGTACATATGAAGGACTAATAAAATGAATAAGATCAGTGGTGGAAAAAGAGAGCACTCTTTACATTAAGTTGGCAAAAGTACAGATTAAGCAGGTGAGGAATGTGGGATATCATATTTATCCAAAGTCATTCCATTCCAAGTTCCTCTAGAAATGGAGCGAGCTCATTAAATAAAATGAAAAGGTTGAGATTTCTAGTACAAGAAAGAATTGTTTATTTTGAGAGAGAGAGAGAGAGAGAGAGAGGACTCTCAGAGAAGCTATAGATCCATAAAGGCTTTCAATTGTTGTAACAAATTAGGAGCCACTACCACAAAAACTCATTACTGACCACCTGCCTCTCTATTTGGACAGGTTGTAGTAGTTTCATATCTTAACTATCTATACATCAAAATCTTACACTCTCCAAGGAATGTGTCAGCTACCCTCTACTTTCACAGGATTGAATTAATTGACTTATAGATTCAAAATGTATGAATTTTGCAGGATTAAATTAAGGAACTGTAAATAAATAAGATTGTTTCAATGATTCATCCCTTCAACCTTAAGCTAGAAAGTTTCACTGTAAGGGGAAGTATAATATACTGTAACAGGAACCGGCAACCAAATTGAGCAAAAGGCTTACGTAATATCGCTTATTAACAAAGACAGCATCATAAGCTCGGTGCATAGTCTGAAAGCAAATATATCCAGCATTTAGCACCCCATTTGACCTTGCAGATCCAGAGAGAGCAAGCCAAAGTGTTGCATAATTGCTTTTACTAGACATTAGGTGATACAGTCCTCCAATTGATAAAAGAGCATACAAACTCTCGGAGTATCTGCATATCACAAAGGGCAAGCTATACTCAGTGGCATCACTCAGTTTTTTCAGTTTTAATATGAACTGAGACTAATAGGATGAATACATGGATGAGTAAAATATGGAAGCGGGATTGAAGCAAAACAAAATTGATGCCCTCAGTGCCGCCTCTGGATCCTTCAAAACAATAACTGATAGCCTGATTGAATGACAAAGTAAAAATAAAGAATAATCAGGCTCAAATCATATGCACCTCTTCATATATATATATATATAATAAATGAGTAAATGTAGATAAACATGTAGGCCTTTTTGACTTTGCCCTCCATTTTATCTGCAAAATTAGACTTAACCCCCAGTTTTTATAACCGATAAACCCCCCCCCCCCCACCCCCTTGTATACGGAAGAATATCAAAGAATTGAGCAAAAACAGGGGGTTACGTCAAAGGATTACGTTAAAAATGATCACCTGCTGCTCCATTGCCCTTTTGTTGGTGCTCTGTGGCAGAAGGTAAGAGCAATAATTCGTATTATTGGGGCTGCAAACAAAACATGGGCTGAGTGGGTGGTAAATCGCTGGTTCTTGGGGAAAAATTCTAAGAAGAGCAAAAGTATTTGGCGTTTTTTAATGTTAGCATTGGCATAGCAGATCTGGTTGGAGAGAAATAAACGCATCTTTGAAGATAAAGAAAGCTCAGTCAGGGAAGTTTGGGATATTGTTATATGCAAAGTTAATTTGTCGGCAAGAGCGGCAAAATTATTTGATAAAACTGAGAGTTTTTTGTTTGAGTTAGATTGTATAAGCTGGAGCGATGTTTTCCTGTTTTCTTAGTCTTGGATAACTCATCCAGGGCTGGATCAATTTCTTTGTACTCTTTATTTAAGTTTTAATGGAATTGATTGTTTCTTATCAAAAAAAAAAAATTAGACATTGCCCCCATTTTTATGTAATTATTCGGAATTCCCCTACACGCAAGGGGAATACGTCTAATTTCACATTAAGAACAGGGCAAAGTCAAAAAGGCCCTTTTCAATCAAGATAATGATTCAGTTAACTCTTCTTGGCTAAAAATAAACTGTTGTGAAAGAAGAACCACTGCAGTTGGCAAAATATTGCGGGGGAGAAGCCTAATAAGATTTCCATTTAATATAAATATATATACTCCTTCAGTCTCAAATTAAGAGTCCCGCTTTGACTTTTGTATTTTTAAGAAAACATACATATACATTTTTATGTTGTCGACTCATCGTGTTTGTATACCACAGGTTAGATTTCATTGTGTATTTGTATTGGTATGTCATATTTATTTATTGTTTCCTCCTACTGTCCATGTGCATACTTCATGATCCCATACTCCAATAACAAATCCATGAGTAATTCTAGAGAGACCGCCCAAATAAACTGATCAGGCAGACCGCCTGATGTGTCAAAGTATAAAAAGACAAAAATAAATGAAGAGAGACGTGCAGCGCCTGAAGTTAAAATATGCACAACTATAACAAAGAGGAAAAGAAAAGAAAAGAAAAGGGAAAGAATAAACTTTCCCTCCTCCCTACACTTGAAGAGAAAATAAATTAAAATATCAGTTCATAATCTCTTCTCCACAGAACCTCTATCTATAGAAAACATGTGTAGTACGAGATCAAGATCTGTGAATGAACAGAAATATATATATTTACATCAAATGGTGTTTGGCAGTTGCGAAAATAGAGAGATCGAAGAACTGTCTCTAGAAAACATTGATGATAAAAGAAGGGTCTTTGCTAGTTTTTATATTTCAAATTCTTTTGATCCAAAACTCACATCCCCCATTTCAAAAAAACCACATATCTAGTACTTTATACAAAACCATGCTTCAAAATCTGAGATATTTGTGATTTATCCCAACTCAGTTTTTACACTTTGATACATCCCTCAAGGTCTAATTAACAATTGTCAGATTTGTTTGTATAAATATGTGTGGGTGAATCATCAGAAACTAAATACATTAGAAGGTTGGGGTTTTGATTTGTACTCAGGGAAAATTATAATCTTTAAGGAAAATTGAGAGATTGGAGAGACAGAAATGGGTATTTATTTGGAAAGAAAGAGAGATTGTGCGCTCTGTGCCAAAGGACGACAGTGTGGGAGAGGGCTGTGACAGTGGTGCCGACTAGAGAAAAGGAGAGGGAGATGCAAGTGTAGGGAGGAGGGAGAGATTTTTCCTTTTTCTTTTCTTTTCCTCTCCGTGCATTTTTCAACTTCATGCGCCCACGTCTCTCTTCTTCATTTATTTTTGTCTTTTTCCGCTTGACACATCAGTCGGTATGCCTGATTGGATTACTTCAGCAGTCTCTCTAGAATTTTTGACCATAAATCTTTACACCTTCAAAGCGAATTGAAGCATTCAAGATAACTACATAAGAATGACCAAATAGAGGTATGAGGACCGAGTAAGATTGGGAGAAAGGAACAAAACCACATTGAAAAGAACTTTTAGGGGATTTATGTTAACCAATTACATTGCGATCAGATGGTTTAATAGGCTCAAGGCATTCCTAAGCACCGCTGCTCTTCCAAGAAAAAAAATTCTATCTTAAATTGGTTACATGTAAGTTGTGTGAAAACGGACCAACAGTTTCTAATGCTCTAGCCAGAAAGAACGGGGGGGGGGGGGGGATTGATATTCTATCTTAAAGATGTCCAACACATTGACCCATAAATTCCTTATGAGTGATTCTTCAGCAATCCATATACAGTCGATGTTTCAGGATGCAAATGGACACTAGGAGGAAATACAAGATGGTGTCGAATGTCGATCAAGAAGGTGATGTGGGGCATAGTGGTCCTATGTTTAGACTTTAGAATTTCAAAAACAGTGGGGATTAAGTTAGTTTTTGAAGTTTGTAACTCCTAAGATGGTTTGTCGGGATCATCTACAAAGGGACGTGCCTAAATCTATGGATTTGAATAATGAAATAAATTAAAGGCATGTAGTTTAGTGATTTGATTATGATTCATTTCAGGGTAATTATGTCTTGCTAACTTGAGGTATTTTGTTCGAAGTTTCCCTGATTAGTCATGTGACCATGCCTATATAAACGCATGGTTAAATCTTATTCGGCCTTGAATGAATTAAAATTAAATACTCAGAATTTATCCCCCTCTTATAATCTGTTTCTCCCTCTTTCCTGCATCAAAATGGTATCTCAGACTTTGGCCCACTACTGAACCATTGGTGCCTCATTGGCTCATTGCTCATGGCAAATTGCAGCCACACTGGATCTCAATATTGCTATAACACCACAAATTCTTAGGCCAGATATGACATCACACAGCCACCTTATTGCCATCACTCAACTCCATTTGCAACCATTCAGACAACAGATTTGTAGCTTATCATCCAAATCATTGGTCCGGTACTACATGTGGCTTTTCCACAGGGCAAGATACCTAATATTTATAACGATAGATACTGCCGATCAACACCCAAAAGTTCCTAGGTGGGTAATTGGTGGATTGGGTAAAATTCATTTCTTACTTTTTTAAAGGTACTTATTTGTGTGAGACTTTTTTTTTTAAATTTCTTGTAGTTCTGTTGTAGCATGGTACGTGTCATGCCACCTCAGTACTTACATAGCATTTTTCATAGTTGAAGAGTGCCACACCTTAGACCACCTACACTTGAGGGTGCCAACCCCTCAGGCCCACATGACTAACAGCCTACCTTACTCGCAAGCTGCCAAAACCATGGGGTTGATATAGTATATCATTGATTGATGATTGCTCAGCCCATCAAACAAAAGCATATAAGTACATTTTACAATGCTAAACGTACACACACAAAATGGTACTTACTTGTAAAGATATACTGCTGCAAAAAGAAATGCAACGTTATTAAGCACATAGCCGGATAATCCCAACACAGCCCTGTGACCGATAAGTGGAATTAATGGAGCAAAAACTGCAAAAAAAGAAAAATATGAAAGAAAATTTTAGATATAGAAATCAACAAAATTGACATAAAAGAGCTCTGGTGCAACTGCTAAGCGCCCGTTTGGTCACGTAAATTGCCTAATTTTTAAAATTAGTTCACTTTCTATTAACAAAGTTTAAGTATGTGCATTTTTAAATAATTTAATTCTAATTAATGAAGTGTTTGGAAGCCTTGAATAAGAAATTTCAAATGCTAAAATAAAAACAAGTTCTAAATTCCTCAATGTTACTCAAGTTTTACTTGAACTGACTTAATTTGAGTTTTCATAAACCAACTTGAATTATTATATTATTTACAATTGTTCAATTTTCGCAGCGAAACACAAATAAATGTAACAATCGTAAATTGCCTAATTGCGAATTGTCTATCTAATTCACAAGTCACAACAATCAAAGGAGCCCTAAATCAACAATCAAAAACCAAAACCAGTCAAAATTGAGTTACCAACTAACAAACCTGTTGTGGAGAGGAAAGAAATGGAGATAGGGAGAAGAGGCAAGAAGGCGTAGGACTGCTCGTATTCGTATCCCCCGCATTCCGCGGTTCGGACGAAGTAGACGCCGTCCCACACGATGCTCTCTTCGATAGCCAAAGAGATGCGAGGGAAGCGAATGTTAGTGCCATGGCTGCTGCTGCCGTTGCTGGAGGAAGAAGAAGAAGTGCAATTATTAGGGTTTAATGATGCAGAGGTGTCATAGGGGCTGAGGAAATTTCTTACACATATTTTAGACCATATGATGTGGTTTATCTCCAAGAAGCATTTTTTACCTTAGATTTATTTATTTCTACCCACTTTGCACCGTTAGATTAAAGTATTCCACCCACTAATATACTCCACCCACACACAATCAAAACAAACCCAATTTCTCTCCCCTTTTTTCTTTAAACTTAAAAATATAATAACTTTTAATCAAAGTATATATTTTTAATAAAAAATATATATTTGAAACATACTCATGAATACCTATAAAATAAGATCTATTATTATTATAAAATTATGTATAAAAATATATATTTTTTTACCTATATAAGTTAAAATTTTGGTTATTTTAAATTTATGTTACTTTCATATTGTGATTTAAGTAGAAACTTTTTAAAAAAAGAATTCTCACTTTCATAACAAATAAATTATTCTAGACTTTCGTTTTTTATATATAATTTTTAAATTAAAAGATTTTTTTTTCTTTTGAGGTGTAATCAATATACCTCACAACAACACTTATCCATTATTTAGCTTTACATTTTCACTTATTGTTAAATTAATTATGTCTTTGCCAGAGTACAATATAGTTTTAATAATAAAATCACACATTATCTAACTTAGATTATGTTAATAGATATAACTAGCACTAAATGTCAAATTTAATACATTTCTTAAAAGACAATAATTTACAAACTATCGTTATTGTCTTCCTTTTTAAAGAAAAATGGTATTCTCTAAAATAAAAAAAAAAAAAAAAAACAAAAGTATTATTTTAAAAAAATGTTATTTTGTTAGATTATTAACGTTTTATACTTTTTATTGAAGAAATTGAAGATATTTGTATTGCAAAAAATATGGTATTTTGATTTAATTAGGACCAAATAGAAATGGTCATATATCTATATTTCATATAAACTATATTGTCCGTCTAATACTTTTAAATGAAAATATTGGTTATTTAAACTTTTTCATAATTTTGTTTGTAAATAATTTATTAAGTTAACTTTGCTTTTATTCTATATAAAAAAAAAAACTCAAGTTATCTTTACTAGACAAGAAATAAATTAGCTTTGAAAGTTAAATCTAAAAAGTTTTACAACCAATTTTTATAATACAACTTGATTTAGTAAATTTGTCAGGTGCACTTTAAATTTGTTGAAAATATCAATGATTTTATGTGTCAATTATATGGTGTACATAGTTTTAAGGATGGAGAACATAATTATCAATCACTCTCCGTGATGATGGCAAGGTTAAGTGTCATTTTTTATATAACAAAGATTTGTTTTTCTATTCATGTTTCGGTACATAGTGGTTACACAAATTAAATCGTAGTGCCGTCGGCACGGGCATACCCTAGTAAATTTATATATAAAAAAAATAATTTTTTTATTAGATGTATTTTAAATTAGAGATATATAATTATTTATTTTAATTGTAAGAGTTTTATAGAAACAACATAAAGGGATTAAATAAATGTTACTAAGCAATAGCATTAGAAATTTAGTACAAAATTTATGTAAAAAAATATAATATATTAAAGCTTTATTAAAATCTAATAGTGTATATATATAATGAAACAAATATAAATACACCGGCAACTAAATATAAATAGTATATATTAATAATTGTATATATATAAAATCTAATAGTATATATATATATAAATATATTGCAATAAATATAATTACACATGGCAATTAAAAAACTTTATTAATGTTTAATGCAATAAATTCTTCTTACTTCTCTCATTTTATATATAGTATACTATATATATATATATATATTTCAATAAATATAATTACATATGACAATTAAAAAACCTCATTAACATTTAACGTAATAAATTTTTCTCACTCCTCTCATAAATATAATTACACATGGCAATTAAAAAACCTTATTAACATTTAATGTAATAAATTCTTCTCACTCATCCCATTATATATATATATAATACTATTAAATTTTTGAGAGAGAGGGGAGAGGAAACGGATCGGACATAATTGAGTGAGAAAGGAAAAGTTTTAATAAATTATTTTTTTTATTTTAAATTTAAGATTAATTTATTAATAATATATTAATTTATTTTTATTTAAATAAGATTTTTTATTTTTTATTTCATTCTTAGTTAGCCAAACGAATAAAAAATTAAATTCATTTGTTTTTATTTTATTCCTTTCCTCTTAATTAATTATTTCATTTATGTCCCTTCTTTCAATTCAAACGAACTATTGGTATAACATGATTTAAGTGAGGGAAATAAAAACGGCGGAGATATTGGCATCCAAAAACATAAAATTCTCATTTTATTCGGTCATTTATAATTATTACTCGATTCTTGAAGGTCGAGTAAAAATTGTTATACACGGTTCTTGACAATAGAATAAAGTACTATTAAATTTATATTCGGTATTTCACAATTAAGTAATATAGACCTTACTCGATTGTTGAATACCAAATGAAAAGTGAGAGTGTTTTCAAGAGATATTGGGGTGCCAGTATTTCCACAATAATAAAAATTTGGCATCTCTTTTCTAGCTCCGTCAATTGGGATATATGACTCGAGTTTAAATTATTTTGAACATACTTTTAAAACTCGAACTCGACTCAATTTAAAATACACACCTTCTATGTTTAAACTTAGATTATATTTTACTATGAGTTTCTGGCATGAATTCAGGCTCGCGTGTATAGATGGAAAAGATTCATTTATGAACTGGTTTGAGTCTCCCTATTTCGAGTATTAAAACAATCAATACTTAAAAAAAATATTATATTATCCATAATGATAAGTCATTATGTTAGACTTAATTAAAACTGTGGCGAAATATTCAGATCTTACCTCCAGCCATTGATGTTCAAGTTGAGATTTAAAACACTTATTTTCTATATTTGCTTGAAACGTGGGACACTTAATTATTTAGTTTTATTTGAATAGATTAATTTTTTAATTTTATTTGAAAAGATCTCCTAACATATTATCTCACAAAACTCAGGTTTATTTACGATGGGAACCACATGTATATATAGGATATGACAATTTTGACTTTACACCCAACGTTTCATCTCATAATTTGAGTTTGCATTCCACATTTTTTTAAAGATTCCACCCTATTGTTAATAAATTATGTTAGTTAATGTTATGATACTTTTTATTGACAAAAAATGCCCTTATGATCCGATATTTTTAATTTATATTTGTTTGTGCGC
The DNA here is from genome assembly GCA_021464415.1 of Lonicera japonica. NCBI lineage: Eukaryota > Viridiplantae > Streptophyta > Magnoliopsida > Dipsacales > Caprifoliaceae > Lonicera > Lonicera japonica. The sequence continues at coordinate 21,779 of JAKCWG010000926.1, forward strand.
CCCGATACTTCAAAAATTGCAACTTAAAAGTAGATCACATGCACTGCAAGCACATTTTTAGTAAAATAAGGTATATTTGTGGCTATATATCTTGTAATATTCGTAGATATCTTACAAGTTTTTATTTACACACTCTGACATCCATGTAACTAAAATACGTAATTAATTACTTTAAGTTTTATGCATGATTTAAAACTTTGTAATTTTTTATGTAAAATGCTTTAGATGGATTTATTCCACTTTATATTCATTACTGTTAGTATTAATTTGATTTGATTGCTTTGTCTTATCAAGATGCTTGATATTAATTTGATTTGTGTCCACTTTTTAAATATTTATATTCAAAATAATAAGTATTGTATTATATATATTATTAGAATATATCTAAGTAGATATATGTACTAAATTAAATATTATGAAGATGTTTACTCTACTACTCTCATACAATCTTTCATTTTTGACTTTACCTTTAATATTATATAATATAATGAAAAGTATATGACACTTATTTGAGTGTGTTTAAGAAGTGCAAGTCCTCAACTACTTCACATACTATATCACAAACCTTTCAATGGATAAGGACACTAGCGTAGCGTACAAGGAGTGGACTCCCACCAAAGCAACTATATATACCATGCCTAGTATTCGCTTTAATCATCTTCCAGCCGATCAATACAAGTCTATAACCACTCCCCTCTGTCCTCTCTCTTAGTGGGATTGCCCAACGCTTCTACCCTCAACCCTTTACCCTCCAATGTCCATCTTTGTCCATGTGTAATACCTCACCCTACAACCGAGCATCTCTCTCCGGTGCCGGGTAACCGTACCAAGCAGTATCATCCTATTACTGTATTTTGGAAGCATAAAAAAGAGAAAAGAAAAATGACCATCTAGCGCTTATTTGTCTCACCAATTTTTCGCCAATTAGTGACTAGGTGAGGCACCACCTAGGCCAAATTTCAGAACACTGATCATTGACTTATCGATAATTATCCTACAACTGTACCAATTTCTACTTCACTAATTGTTAGAGGATATAGCTAAGCTACCAGCCTACCCAAAACCAAGGGTTGATATAGTATATCAAAACCAATTTCTACTTCACTAACAAAAGCATACAAGTTACAATGCTAAACACACACATACACAAATGGTGCTTACTTGTAGATATATACTGCTGCAAAAAGAAATGCAATGGTATTAAGCACATAGCCGGATAATCCCAACACAGCCTTGTGACCGATAAGTGGAATTAATGGAGCAAAAACTGCAAAAAAAAGAAAAATATGAAAGAAAAATTTAGATATAGAAATCAACAAAATTGACATAAAAGAGCTCTGGTGCAACTGCTAAGCTCCCGTTTGGTCACTTAAATTGCCTAATTTTTAAAATTAGTTCACTTTCGATTAACAAAGTTTAAGTTTGTGCATTTTTAAATAATTTAATTCTAATTCATGAAGTGTTTGGAAGACTTTAATAAGAAATTTCAAATGCAAAAATAAAAACATGTTCTAAATTCCTCAATGTTATTTAAAGTTATGTCTAGAGATATGAATTTTCTAGTTCTAGTGTCTTAATTTGAGTTTTCATAAACCAACTTGAATTATCATATTATTTGCGAGTGTTCAACTTTTGCAGCGAAACACAAATAAATTGTGACATCCCGTTTAATTATCTCTTGCAAATCATGATCCATATCGCATATAAGGCAGAATTTGGTTTCGGATAACCAAATTGGGTTATGTAAAGGTTGACATGGTTCGGAGACTTCCAATGAGTCATATTATAGTTAAATATTTACTCTGGATAGTTTCATTCAATTTGGAATACATTTGTGTAATTTGGCGCATGATTGAAAAAGTGTGCATTTTCTTAAAATATTGCTCTTCATTCTTTCCTTGAGATGGATTATTTAACCTAGAGATGTCCGAATTGAGTTCCGTATTTTCCATCACGTCTTATTATATATTTAGAGCTATTCTAGAAAGTTTCGTCACATTCGGACTTAAATTGAGCATTTCAGAGTCGTTTTTGGAATTTGGATTAATTATTCGTCGGTTGATTTTCTGTCAACTTTGGGAAGTCATAACTTCTTCATCCGATGTCCAAATGGGTCCTCATTTGCGCCTATTACTATATTTTAACTCATTCTACAACTTTCGTGTTTTGTCCGAGACCTAATTCTCACTTCCCGATGGCCAAACTTGGGTGTGAAGTTGATGCTGTGACTAAACAGCAAAATTTTGTGCTGTGAATAGTGGTAGTCGACTACATGATTTTGATGTAGTCGACTACATCGACCTGGGCGAGATTTTTAAGTTTCTTTCCTTCTCTTTTCATCTCATTTCAACACTACAAATTGGAGAGCTTTTAGAGAGAGATTGAGAGGCGATTTTAGGGTAATTCCCACAATCTTCTAAGGCGCTTCGTTCCGCATCACACCCACACCATCATCACCATCTTCATCATCTTCTTCTTCCTTTGGTTAGCCATGGCTAGGGTTTTAGAGCTAAATTGGGGATTTTCGTATCCACGCTCCTTCTGCGCGTTTATTCCACGCGTTTCTTCCGCAATTCTTCGAGGGGTTAACCCTTAATAGGTGGGGACACTAATATCTTAACATGTTTACAACCTATTACACTTTATTTACTTCAAACCAAATTAAATATAGAAGTTTTGTACAAATTCTCTACATACGCATATACATGGGGGTTTGGGGTTATTTTCTTACGATTAGTGGGTTGTTTACACTGTATATTACGTTATCATTGTTATTTTACAAGAAACCCCAATTATTTCCTAGTATTAGCAAAAATTGAACCAAAACCTTTATGTACGGATGTGTTATGAACATTATACTTTGATACACATATACATGAGCATATTTTGAGTATTTTTACTTATGATGCTGATATTATTGTGGTACTTAAGCCATCAAAACTGCATTCGTGAGAATTACCATTTATTGGCCAGTCTATAACTAAGTTGGGCAGATTTATAAGCTTATTTTATATAAATTGAGTACCAATACCATATGGGGAAGTTTATTTGGAAAGTAAATCTTATATAGCCTATGTTATATTCGACTTGGAGCCTATGTGACAAAACTATTGAAACTTCCTAAACAAATAATATTCATGAAGGAGCCTATGGTTAACGGAATTGGTGAAACATGTCTAAGTACCACAATAATACCACCATGTGAGCAATGTTGATATGTAAACCCGTCAGTGGAGATACTTAAGCTTTGTGTATATATATATATGGAGATATGTGTTCACATGATAAAGTCTATGTTCTTATAAATGTATTCGTATTTAATATGAGATTTATATCGGTTAGGCCAACACCGTTCGTACCAGATGAGTATATGTAGCATATGCCTTGGTGGCTACGTGAGGATTATTTGTAGCGTATGCCTTTGTGGCTGCGTGAGGTAGTGTCTAGGTGGACCCGGTAGGTGGTCCCTGCCTTGGGGGCAGAAGAAACTGAGGATGACCATGGTCTGTGTGCACACGTATGAAAATCTTAAACGTGAGGATGATATATGATATAAATGTACGTAGATTTGGTCACGGTGTTATGGCATACTTGGTACGATGACATATTATATTGTTCTTATCTTATATTTTTGGGATGGGATAACATACACATTTATACTTACTAAAATATCATATATTATAAGAAGTAGATTTCTTGCCGAAGCGTACTACTTGAAAGTAATTATTTTCATTATGTTGCATAGCATGGCATGCATGGTTTTCTAACTTATTTTTATGTAAAAACCCTTATAGTTCCCACTGAGCTCATTTGGATCACTCCCATTTTCCAAACCAGTGTTACAGGTGTTCTCGGGGATGGTGCGCTTATGGAGTCTAGTAGCTCTGACGGCCTCTGATTACCAAAGTCGTTTGGAAACGACTAGTATTATACTTTTTCTTATATTGATAATAAGTCACATATTCTATTGACTGTTGTGCTTTAAAATATTGTTGTAAAACCATTTGATGAATTGGGACCTCATTGGAGGCTTTATATAAATGATATTTCTTAAATATGGAGTATCTGTTAGGAATGGATTATATACATTTTAACCGGTTTTGGTTTTGTTTTATAAAGAAACTCCACATGCCCAATTTTTTTAAAATTAAGGCTTTATATGGAATTTCCTTTTCATATAAGTTATATATTCTATATTATGATACCCGTCGTCGCGTGCAACACCGTGACTAACCTGATCCCGGAGGCGTAATCTTCTAAACGGGATTTCGGGGCGTCACATAAATGTAACAATCGTAATTGCCTAATTTCGAATTGTCTATATAATTCACAAGTCACAACAACCAAAGGAGCCCTAACTCAACAATCAAAAACCAAAACTAAAATTGAGAAACCAACTAACAAAACTGTTGTAGAGAGGAAATAAATGAAGATAGGGAAAAGAGGCAAGAAGGCCTAGGACTGCTCGTATTCGTAACCCCCTCATTGCGCGATTCGGACGAAGTAGACGCGTCCCACGCGATGCTCTCTTCGATAGCCGAAGCGATGCGAGGGAAGCGAATGTTAATGCCATGGCGGCTGCTGCTGTTGGAGGAGGAAGAAGATATGCAATTATTATGGTTTAATGATGCAGAAGTGTCGTAGGGGTTGAAGAGATTCCTCCATAGTATGGTTAGTGCTATGACAAAGAGTCTTGATGCGATTGCTGATCGGAAAATGAGGCTAGTGTGAGTGGTGGCGTAATTTTTTTCAATTGGATTTTAAATGCTCCTCATCATCATCACTGATGTTGTAGTTGGGTTTTTTTTTGTTACAAAGTTTTCGGGGAATGCTATGTACTGCGTGCGACGAATTACGGTGGTGCGGCTGTGACTTTTGGGGGACTTCTGCTTCCGATCGTACTCAAATTTTTTACAGTGGTTATATAACATGTTTATGCGAAACATATCAAAAATATTAACATGATCAACGGTTGGAAATATAACTAAATATGCCATCTGTTCACACAATACGTTTATCCAAAATGAATATTCTCAATTTCACGCAGCTATTTTTAAAAGAATAGAATGGAGAGTTTCTCAAACTCCTATAGTGGTGAAATTTTGATAGTAGGTATATAACTTATTTTTATGTAGAGCATACCGGGCTGCTCTGTGCATTGGTGGTCTAGGTCGTTGCCCAGGCCCCCACATACAGGGTTCTAATTTTTTTAGGACCATATATGTGTTATAATGTTAAAACTATTTTGTGTTGAAGAAAAATAATAGAATTACACAGTGGCCCAACGGGAATTGGTTGATTAGATTAAAACACATTTGGCTTGTAGATCATGGGCTCAAGCCCTAGCAGTGGAAGCTTCTTCTTTTTTCTTTTAAATGCTTACTAAGCCTTTCCTAAGTTGGTTTTTTTATAGTTTTTCTTGAACAACTCTTCTTTTTCTTTTGAGATAATGGGTTATAAGGCCTCACTCCGTAATGCTTTATAACACTAAGGAGGAACTCATGTTTAATAAAGAGAAGTAGTACTAATTTCATAATTTAGTTTTGCAATAAGAACACTTTTTATAATATTAATTTATTTTAAGGAAAATGATAAATGTTGATGGACAAAAATACCCCTAATATAAACATCTCTTAGCCCCTCCTCCCCCACCTAAACTTCCAATACCTTATCTCTCTCTCTCTAGATTCCATTCAACCATCAAATACTCCCCTCTGTCTCACCAACGAGCTCACCTCCTCCACCACCACCACCACCACTTGATTCTCCGATCATATCGTCGGGAGGAGTGCCGTTCTCATCATCATCTTCTTCTTTTTTCTGCAGGGTCAGTCATAAAACAGTTATAACTTTTGATTGAACCGTTGGATTTAGCTGATTTTCGGATATGTTATTCGGAAGAAAAAGATGATCAGAGGTCGTTTTGCTATCAAAATCGACCAATTTCGACAATCCAGCGGTTTTTTTTTTTAAAAATCTGATCGTTCATATTTTTTTTTACAAATCCTATGTTGATCCATATATATATTTACATATATACGAATAGAGTGGACGTTGATCTCATTAATTTTGTTGTTCTATGTTTTGTAATGGTGCTAAAATCATTTTAACACCTTCTGATTGTTGTCCAAGTGGTGCTAAATGCATTTAGCACCTTTTGGTTGTTGTCCAAGTGGTGCTAAATGCATTTAGTACCTTCTGGTTGTTGTCCAGGTGGTGCTAAATGCATTTAGCACCTTCTGGTTGTGGTTTAGTGTGAGGGACAAATCTCGTTTAGAGGTTTAGACCTTCGGGACTCGGTTAATCATGATGTCATACGCGACGGCAAGTTTAATATATATAATTTTAAAACTCATTTTAAGAAAATTATGGCATGTGGAGTCCGTAAGTTGAACAAATCCAAAACCTATGAATTGATAAAATAAATTCCATTTCTAGAAATCAAGCTCAACATATTATAAAACCCAATTGTTGCAAAATCACATATGGCTATTGAACATAAATCCTCCAACGAGGTTCTAATACACGATTAAAAATGTTTACAACATTTATACCTTAAAAATAATTATCAATTAATTTGATATTAAACATATGAAAGCAAGTCGTCCCTCCAAGGGAGACTAACATGGTTCCGGGGTCATCAGAGGTAATAAGCACTAATGCGCGCCAACCCGAATAGTGTACCTGCAAAACTGTTTTTTTAAAAAATGGGAATAAGCCAAACACAGGCTCAGTAGAAACTATAAGGTTTTGTATACTAAAATACATATAGTAATATACATACATCGTGTAGTATAAAAATCATAGTTAAACAGTAAGTATATTGTATATGTATATGTATTACCCATATCCATGTACCATAGAAGTTAAAATATATGCAATGCACATCAAATGATCCTGTTTTCCCAGATATCAAGCAAAACGATGCACAAAAGGAAATGCAAGATCATTAATCGAAAGAACAATGTGTTGGCAACTATTACGGGCTCCAATTATGCTACGCTAGGTCTCATCTCATCTTATCTCAAAGGCAACCGAAAGGGTTACAACCCTTTATATGCAATGGGCTCCAACCCAATGCGTTAGCGGCTACTACCACTAACAAGAGGCTACAACCCTCGTCAAGTACTGGTACTTTGGGCTCTTACCCGATAATCTAAGCGGCTACAACTGCAAATGGGCTCGAACCCAATTACCAAGAAAGGCTACAACCTTACAATCACTACCTATGTAGATAATTGAGCCAAAACTTTGAAACCATGAAATAGCAATAAAACATAAAGAGCCAACACACCAAGTACTAAATTAATGTATCTTGTTCATAAATCTCAAATATGAAAATCTCATAGAAATATATTGAATACATATAAAATCGTATAGCTTACGTCCATTGGACTTGATATACGTAAAACATATATATATACCATTTGTATCTCAATTCATATATTTTTCGTCTTGTCGTATAATAGTATCATGGTTGTACTTAAGCCAAGCTCGCAAAGTCTGTCAACTAAGTGCTTAGTTAAGAAACTTATCTACTAATTTCACAAATTGGGAAGTTTTACAACGAATTATCAAGTCGGTGCCAAAACAAATATAACTCATAATTTATAACACTTAGATTCAATATAAACTTCCCTACTTTGTCTCAATATATTGTGTAATAACAGTTACAGACTGGCTAGTTACTCCACAAATCTCACATATATACAAGTATCACAACTTATTATCCGTTATCATATCCGTATGTAAGGGTTTCATATAAATATTTATCTATAACCACATATAATTGGGGATTCTTATATAGTCATCAAATTAAACTTGAATAAATCAAAAATCAACCAAAAGTATCAAAGAAAATCAACCTAACACCATGAACAAGCCAAATTTCGAAATTGTATGAACCCCCCCCCCCAATCTATAGTTCAATCAAAGCATGCTACACATAAAGCTTTGGAAAAGAGTTTTATACTATTTTTCCCACTTTATATGACGACATTCCTCAAGCTAGAAGCGTTGAATCCAAGTGTAGATGCCAAACCCCAAGTTCTTTCAAAGCCCTAACTTTAGCAATGGTGGAAATTGGATGAAGGAGATGATGAATAATAGTGTAGGAAGGTGTAGATAATTATTCAATCTTAAGTTAGGATTTTGGTGTTTGGATCCTCCTCAAATCCCCCAAAATCGCTTTCCCTTTCTCTCTTTAGAAGCTTGTATGAGTTTTGTAAAGAAATGGGGAAGAAAAGAAATAAATATGTGATGCCCAGGGACAACAACATGTTGTTCTATACAACAACATGCTGTCCCTAAGCCATTTCGGGAGAGTCTCTACAGCCTTATCTAGGCATCGCCAACAGCATGATGTTCTGGAAAACAACATGCTTTTCACTTCGACTGCTGCATTAACCTTGAAGATGCAGGAATTTAGGCTCGGGCCAAACACGAATGTTGTAGGAAATTGAAATACCTTTTTAATGGCCCAAACTATGACTCATTTTGGAGTTAGCATGAAGAAGTTATGCATTTTTGAAGCAGCAAAGGTCGATTTGTCGGTAAAGTGAAAATGAGCGATTTAAGAACCGATTTTCGTTCGAACCACTCGAACCAACTCTTGGCCTTAAAAGAAACCTTAAAAACACTAATAATACTTATTGGAAGTCTCCAAATAGTACCGACCCTTTCAAAACAAAATTTCACTACCCGAAACTCAAATTTGCTTATGTTGCGATTATAAAAGCGATTAACGTTAGATGAAGGAATGGGGGCATTACATTTAGCACCTTATGATTGCTGTCCAGGTGGTGCTAAATGCATTTAGCACCTTCTGGTTGCTGTTAGTTTTATAATGAGACGTGAGATGTTATAAGGAAGGGGTATTAGTGTCTTTTTTGTACAGTGTCCTTAATTTACACGGCTAATTTTTAAGTGTCCTTTTATAATTATGTTATTATTAGAATGAGCCCTTATGCCTAATTGCCCTTTTTCTTTTTTCTTTTTTTTCCTTTTAAATGCTTATAAGGCTTAAGTTTGTTTTTCATGAACAAAAAATACATGTTTTCATTTAAGAACTCCTAAAAATTATATGTTTAATTACTTTTTTTTATAATTTTTCAAATGTCATTACTATAGGCCCTGTTTGGTGGGCGTTTATTTTTCAAAATTTTTAAAACTTAACTTAAAATTAACTTTACTTTTACACTTCTCAAAATTTATTTCACTTTACTTTCTCTCTCTAAATTTTTTTTAAAACACCATAACTTTAAATCCAAAAATCAAAATCAGATAAAAATATATATTTGAAACCTACTCGTCGAGATCTATAAAATAAGATATATTGTGACTATTTTTTGAAAATTTTTTATGAGATTTTTTAGTTGGTTGAAAATAACTCAAACAAAAACCAAATTCACTTTTTAACATACTTCCAAATTCTACCAAATACCATATTTTGAAAAATCAACTCAAAACATCAACCAGACATCACCTATATGTTTATTTATTTATTTAGTTTTTTATACTTATATTACATGAATATATAAAATTACAAAAAGGCCCCAATAATTTTTTTAGTAGCTTTCTTAAATTAGGTTTTCAGTTAATTCCTTTTTCTTTTTTCCCAAAAAAGTTCTCATATTCTTTAACACGTCATTACGTATTCACAATACACAATATTTTTCATATTTCTTTTTTAATCTAATTTCTCTAAATCTTTTAGTTGTTTTGGTTCATGATTTCTCTCTATAATGAGTTCATTTGAGGGCTATTTTTTTTTAGATATAAAACTTTATCTTTTAGTTATTATTTTGACTAAATTAATTCTATATGACTCAAAAATTTTAAGTACTCTTTTTATAACTTTCTAATGTCATTACTATATGATTTTTTTGTTGTTATCAATTTATTATTGTACTTATACTATATGAATATACAAAAATACAAGGGCTTCGAAAAAAAATTCGCCTAGGGCTCCTCAAAATTCAGGTCCAGCCCTGAAAACATATTAAAATATTATGATGATCCAACGGTTGAAAATAGAAGTATGTATTACACTTTATCCAACATGGTACACTCAACTATATATTACACTTTATCCAACATGGTACACTCAACTATATATTACACTTTATCTAACATGGCACACTTCATTATGTATTGCATTCTACCCAACATGGCACACTTCACAATGTATTGAAATTGAAGACACTTCTTTGTAAATGAATACAAATTATTTGAAAAAAATCATCAATCTGTTGCTAATTTTGCTAAGCGTTATTTAATATATCTTTAAGAAAATATGTCAACTTCAAGATGTTTTAACGGTCAAGATACACATGATGAAGAAATAATGTTGTTATCTCAAACAATTGCAAACTTAAATGAAGATGATGATGATGTTGTTGCATATAATGAAGTGAGGAGGCAAAGGACTCTATTTGAGATTAATATTTTGAAGACCACCAAAGCATCGATGGAAAGGATTAATTTATGAACAAGTTTTGAGACTTTTTATTTCAAGTATTAAAACAACTGATACTTAAAAAAAATTATATTATCCATAATGATAAGAGTCATTATGTTAGAGTTAATTAAAACTGTACTGGAATATTGGGATCTTACTTCCAATCATTGATGTTCAAGTTGAGATTTTTTATTATTTTTTTATTTTTTACGGACTGAATTAAAAAACAAAACAAGCTAGCTACCCCTTGGGAACATAGTTCCCTGCATATCTGCTATCATATCTTCCACCACCTCATTCGGAAGGATGGGGATCCTAATTACCTTTTCACGTTGTAGTCCTCCATACCTAGCTAGTGTATCCGCGCATTTATTTCCTTCCCGAAGTGTATGCACTAGCTTGTACTTCAAATCTTTCAGCAAGTGTCTGCATTCTTCAATGAGGACTCTCTCAGGATGGTTCTCCATTTAATTAGTCTCTCTTCCACTTTGCCGGGACTAAAATATCAATTTTTAACCTTTACTTCAAACATAGAACACTCAATTTTATAATTTTATTTGAAAAGATCCTGTAGCATATTTTCTCACAAAACACACGTTTATTTTGTATGGGAACCACATGTATATATAGGACAAGAAAATTTAGACTTTACTCCTCATGTCTTATTCGTAATTAGAGTTTGCACCCCACATTATATATATATATATATATATTTTTTGAGAATCCATCCCGCCGTTAATAAATTTTGTTAGTTGATGTTATGATACTTTTTTTATTGACAAAAAAGCCCTAATGACTTCTCATCCTATATTTTTAATTTATATTTGTTTTTGTGCCCCATACTTCAAAAATAGCAATTTAAAAATAGATCACAGGCACTGCAAGCACATTTTTAGTAAAATATGGTATATTTGTGGCTACGTACATATATCTTGTAATAATTGTAGATATCATACGGGGGTTTTTTACACACTATCTGTCCATGTAACTAAAATATGTTATTAATTACTTTAAGTTTTATACATGATTTAAAATATTATAATTTTTTTATGTAAAATGCTTTAGATCGATTTACGACCACTTTGTATTCATTATCTATTAGTATTAATTTGATCTGAGTGCTTAGTCTTATCAAGATGCTTAATATTAATTTGATTTATGTCCACTTCATAAAATTTTATACTCAAAGTAATCGGTAATATACGATATATATTATTAAAATGTATGTAAGTTGATATATGTACTATATTAAATATTATGAAGATGTTTACTCTACTACTCTCATATAATCTTTCATCTTTGATTTTATCTTTAATACTATATAATATAATGAAAAGTATAGGACACTTATCTGAGAGTGTCCAAGAAGTGTTAAAAACCCCTCCTAAACAAAATTTATTTATGTTTAATTATAGATAGGGGAAAAGAGGTGTTGTATACACATCTATGGTATGTCAGGGTTTGACATGGACATGTCGATTACAAAGGAATCCATGTTTCTTGAAAAAAAGGTAATATGAACATGCTACATTTATTTATACTTTAAATAATTTCTTTGAAGTAACTATTCAATTTATTTGTGAGAATTTCATTTATCGGCCTAACTCTAGTACTTCAACACGCCCAAGCAAAGACTCCCAGCCGAGATGGTCCAAATGGTCAAGATGGTTGCTCTGACTTGTCAAGATAGGGCAGTATATTAGAATGGGCGGGGACACTTGTAAAGAGCTAGAGTAGTCCCAAAATTGACTGTTTTATAGTAAGCCTCTGAGAATGGTTTAGACAAGGAGCTGTTTAGAAGGTCCTCAGGCATCAAACCCTATCCTGCCAAAAGGATAGGAAGGGAACATCGGAGAATCACCATCACCACCAAGGGTGTAAATAATAACTAAGGGTGGCAAAAAGTCCTGACCTGTCAAGTTTTCGACCTACCCCACCCAGAATGGAACGGGTTTTTTTTAGGTCAGATCGGGTTTGGGTTTTAGGGAAAAACCCAGATCGGGTTAGAGTTTAGTGCTTAAAAGGCCCGACCTGACCTGAGCCAACTATATTTATTTATATATAAAGAGTAAACGACCTTAATGGCCCTTTAACTATTATTGCAACCTTACTTTAACCCTTAAACTAAAAAGCACTTCACTTAGGCACTTAAACTATTAACCGTGTATTAATTTGGCCATTCCGTCCAATTTATCTGTTAAGATGAAATTATTCAAGGGTATTTTTGTTATTTCAATTATATTTTAAAAATAATAATTTTAATTAAATTTAAAAAATATATATTATAAAAATAAATGAGAGTTCTCCATTGTCATCTTCATATCCTTCGTTCATCACAACCTCAATTTTTACCTCCATCACCGTCTCTCCTCACTACCATACAATACCACCACCTCAATCTCTTCACAAAACCTCCATCACACATCCTCTTCGTCTTTCTCTCTCACACACCACCACCACAATGATCTCCACCTCCCCACCAGCACTATCTCCACCTCTCTCTTCCCCACACAAAATCAAATCCCCTCTCATCCCCCACCAACATGAAACCCCCTATCTTTCTCCCCAGATCTGCAATTACGTCAAATAAATTTTAGAGATAGAAAGCATTTTTCTCTCCCTACCACTGCCACCTCCAGCAACCTTCGTACCACATCCACTTCTGGCCACCTCCCCACTACTAATATCACCACTTAGTATTTGAACCCCCTTCAATTTGCAGCGCTCCTTACACCATTACATCAATTGCCCCTCCACCATTATCTGTCACCTTGAATTGGTGGCTTTGAATTAATTTTGATTTCCATTGATTTAGTTTAATCAAGTTTCCAAATCACATTAAAATTGTTAATTGTGTTAGTTAGGGCTTAAATTTTTGGCTTTTGTTTATAAGATATTTAATTTGATGTGAAGTTGGGATTTAAAAAAAATCAAATATTTTGATCCATATTGTTAATAAAAAAGGTTTGAAATGATATTGAAAAAAACAAACGATAATAAATATAATTATAGAGGAAGCCCTTTTAACCAATTGCCTCCATTTTTAAAATATAAATGCAGGTACAAATGAAGGTACAAATTATTTGGATCCACAAGGTATGAAGGCAACGTTATAGTTTATTCAAAGGAGTGGAATTTATTATGAAATATAATTGAACTACCCAACAAGGGTAGCCCTCCCCTATAAACTATCCCAAAATTGTTGAACTGACTAGATAATATATGGTGTTTGTTATATACTAATTTTTAATGAATTTTTTCCATGGCATGTTCATGGAAATGCCAAACAAACTATTGGTTCCATCTTTGATTGTCTTTAATGCAATAAGTTCACTTCTCCCTATGTTTATGTTTTTCGTATAAAGAATTTCATGCAGAACGATACCAGGAATTCAATTCTTTTCCATGAATACCAATAAAACTCTCCATCAGTTTCAACTGTTATTTTCTACTTCAACCATCGTAGTATATAGTGATATTCTTCCGATTGAACATGATTCCAAGTATGTCATTCTCAGGGTGGAGGCACGGGATCCAGTATGGGCACCCTTCTCATTTCAAAGATCAAGGAAGAATATCCGGATCGAATGATGTTGATTTCCTCTGTTTTTTCCTTCTCCAAAAATATCCGACACCGTTGTTAAGCCATATAATGTTACCCTTTTCATTCATCAACTTGTTGAGAACGCCAATGAATGTATGGTTCTTGATAATGAAGCTCTCTATGACATTTGCTTATATACTATCAAGCTTGCCACCCGTACTTGTAAGTTTTTTTGTACTATTGTTATTTTGTGTGCATATATCTAAATCGCGGTTTCAAGGAATAATTTTTTAGGGACTTAAGGTTGTGACTCAAAAAGGTGACTCAGACGACGTAGCATAAGTGCCTTGGCCAGTGCGTAAAGTGGAAAGAGTGTATGTCTTACCACCAACCAATGAACTTATAACACATCATTAGAGTGGCTTTTTTTATTCGCAAAATTTAAGTCTCCCTGAAATTACTCTTATAGATCTTTTAGTAAAAGTTTGTCTATTTTTCAATTGAAAAATTACAAAATTAACTTGTTTTATTCCAATTGGGAGAAAAATATGTTATACTTATTATGTACCAACCCCTGGTATTCTTGAGGCAACGATAATGTGCCGTATGAGTTACATGAAATCAACATGCACCTGATGTGTGAGTAGTACGTGCCCAAGTGGAGCTTCACTATTGACTAGGTACCATATAGTTGTACATCCGGTGTGTTATAACTTTGTTCACAACTGATATCCTATACAGTAGAAGTACATTTTACTATGAAAAATGCTATCGCGAGTGTACCAGAAATTTTTTGAGGTCCCATAGACTAACATTATATTCTGCGATAGAAAATGTCATTGCTAAAGAAATATTAACTTCTGAAAGTATATGTTGCGTCTAATAGTTATAGTGTTGTACATTTTTCTTTTTAACATAGCATTTTGATTGCATTATCGATAGAACTATCCCCTTTCTCTTTCCTGGCTTTTTTTATTCTTATTTTTCGGGGATAAGAGAAAGACAATTGTAGTTTCTATAATCATCCAATTATGACACATGTTTGTCAACATTTTTTGGAGTGATTTGTGAGTGGAAAAAGATGTGTGTACTGGTTTTATTATCCATATGATCATTCCGGACCATTAATAATTTGTACATTTCGAGAATGTATTACCCATCAATGAATATGGTAGGAAAAACCGGTTGATGAAATTGGTAAATGTAGCGTTGCTCTCTACGAGTTCTTACCCTTAATGATAGGACTGAGCCCATTTTAATCTTTTTAACATAACTAACATTTCTCTTTTCTTCCGCATATTTTTAGTTGGCGACCTCAACTACTTGATCTCCGCTACAATGTCTCCGGTTCCTCGGTCAACTAAATTCTAACCTTCGAAAACTCACGGTTAACCTAATCCTTTCCCCCTGCTTTACTTTTTCATGGATGGGTTCGTACCCTTAACCTCTCGAAGCTCCCAACAATATAGATCCCTTTCCATCCCTAAACTCACCCAACAAATGTGGGATATGTGACGCGGACCCTTGCCATGGCAGATACTTATCAGCATCGATAATGTTCTGAGGCAAAATGAACAATAAAGAAGTTGACGAACAAATGATCAATGTCCAAAAAAAGAATTCCTCATACTTGGTGGAGTTGATAAACGCATAATATTGTCATTCATATGCTCATTTTCTGAGTTGTTTGACGCGTTTAACTCTCTAAAACCATTCGGTTTGCTAACTTATCTTGCGATTAGCCTCGTAGCATATTTTGTATCTAACATTTCTTGAAAAGGAATTTTTGTATTTATTTTGTTGCCTTTAGATCTCAAGAAATTCATTCAGTAAAAGAAGAATGATCAACCGAGCAATTTTTGGCCTTTAAAGCAAAAAGTCAACATAAAGTCAAATAATTGGATCAATCGAGCTCATTCCTTGATCCGTGATCTATCAAGAGTTGACAACAAGAGTTGTATCTATCTAGCTTTTTGCTAGATCAATCAAGGAATTTTCCCCATCACTTGGATCCATCTAGCTCAAGCCAAGATTTATCTAGATGGCTTGCTTTGTCTTTTATGTCACCTCCCCTATTTTGTTCATCTATCTCATAGCTAGCTTGGAGACTAAAAAGTGGCTCAAATCTCTATCTCTTAAAATATTTTATTTTATACAAAAGAGGCTATTTTCCAATGGACAAAACGGATAGTTTCTCTTGGATCTTTAGTAGAGAGAGGAGAGGGAGACAACACACTTATCTATATATATAGTCTCCATTATTGTATTGGGGGACTCTTGGACTTATTAATATTTTTATTTACTTGACTTGAATATTAATCTCTCTCTAGAATTTGAAATTTATTATCTTCATTGAAGAGAAATGGAATACACTTCTATAATTCTTGTCTCCACATTTATTATGGAGTAAATTTATTTGTTAAGGCTAAAAGATGAAGTTTGCAATGCATTAATTATGTAAGTTCATTTCTCATTCCATTGTTAGTATTGTTAAATACTTGTATCCTTCATCTTCTTCATTTAATCAACCATTCATAAGCTAGTAAGATAATTTTCATAAGATAATTTGACTTTGTATGCCTTGTATACATAGATCTCAAGCATTAATGAAGAGATAATACACTTTTGTATTTTTACTAGCTTATGTCCATTCCTTCTATGAATGAGATACTTTTCATTGCCAAGCTTGACTAGTCTTTGATATTCATGGAAACACCATAAATTTGATATTCCAATCCTTGAATGCATTAATGATATGTTGAGTGCTTTCTACACTTTATGTGATTTTGAGACTCAATATTTTCTTAGTTAAGGTGTTGCCAAAGAGGATTTCTTAAGTTTATGTCATAAACAACTCCACTAATCATCCTAAGGATTCAATTTGTATTTATCAAATATGTCTATACCAGATGGTTTATCCTCCACCTAGACCTCCCAAATCTTAGGCAAAGGAAATGTTATGATTTATTGTGTTTAACTCTTTAAGTGGCCATTTTCATAATCAAGTCAATTGCCTAGAGGAAACTAATAATGAGTTCTCAAATGCCTAGTTTAAATTTATGCTTTTTATTTTGGTGTATCTTAAATTTCTATCTTGGTTGAGCATTATATGGGAATGAGTTGCCTTGCTTCACACCCTTGGATTACAAGATCCAAAGGAGAGGTACACTTATGTTAAGTTTTGCTTACACCTTTTCTCTCTATGGCATTTATATGGGAATGGATTGCTCTTGCTTCACACTCTTTTGCTTAGAAAAGCGTAAGATACTTAACACTTAGGAATTGCATTGAGAACTTTGAAGATTGATTCTACATAATATTGCAAAGTGAATGAATTCTAAAATGCCTTAGCCTTTTCTCATCATTTGATTCATCACTTTAATTTTTATTGCATAACTTTAAAATCAACAATTTAAATCAACCAATCCACTTCTTTAAACAAAGCCTTGGTCTCGTAATCGCTTCATCGTCTTTCCGACTATCCTTGTGGTTCAACACTTGGACTTACCAAGTATTATAACTTGACAACCTACACTTGGGTTCCTAAGTGAGGGAAGTATTTTCGGCCACGTCAAGTTTTTGGTACCGAATAACGTTAAATCAAGCATTTGTGATATACCGCCAAAAGGGTTGAAAATGGAGTATACTTTTGTTGGGAACTCGACCTCATTCTAAGAAATGTTTAGGCAGGTGATTGAGTAGTTCACAGCCATGTTTATGAGTAAGGCTTTGTTACATTGGTACATAGGCTAGGGAAAGGACGAGATGGATGGAGTTTACTAAGGCCAAAAGTAATATGAATGATCTTGTGGCAGAGTATCAGTAGTACCAGGATGCGACTGCTAATGACGAGGAGCACGTAGACTAGAATTCATGTGATTGACTTGTTTTTGTTTTAAATGTATTTACAAATAAATGTATTTACAAATATTGGCAATGAAAATTGCCACTGAAAGCCTGGTCATTGTATGGAAGATTTATCCGAAGACATACTCTATATGGACTTGGCTCCTCTCCATTATCTCTTCGATCCAATTCTGTCCAGTGGGTCTAATTCGATGGCTAAACGAATGATTTTTTTTCATGAAACTTGGGATTATTTCCATAATGAGTAGATCATGTCCACAAAATTTCATCAAGAAATTCAAACCGGAAGTAGGCGTGATAAAAAATTGACGCATTTGTTCATTTTCGACCATTCAAATTTTAGATCATCATTTCACCCATTTATAAATTGATCTTCAGATGAAATTTTATGAAAATGATATACTAATTATAGAGATCATCTTTACCAAGTTTCATGAAAAAAAAAATCATTTGTTTAGTCCTTAAACTAGAGCCCCTTGGATGGATTGGACTGAAAGGTAATGAAGATGAGCCAAGTCCGACTCTATATGTTTGTATGTATGTGTGCATTTGAAATTGATATATTAATTTTTAAAAGTGCTAAAGAAGCATTGTGTATAATAATAAATTGGTGATAATATATGTTAAGGTGAGCCAATGTAGATTTTTTACCTAAAGTAAGGTGGGCAAAAGTTTAAATGAGTAAATATAAATATATAAGATAAATTCAGATGGACAATTGCCCATAGGCAATTATGGATATATACAAAATCATCCATAGGTAAACTTTGACTAAGTAAGGAATAAACACTTGATACAAAGAAGAAAGTGCTCACAATTTTATTCAAAAGTAGTCTGCCATTAACAATTATAAAGAAATTCTCTTATAATGGAGAATTGCAAATAACTGCCAAAAATAAAAAATCCCAAAGATCATGGGTTATAGTATTGATGACGAGAATCGCACTGAATTTGATGGAAGTCAAATCTGAGCTTCCTAATCCAACTTATTACCAAATATAAACCTGCCATAAATAGTAAATTTGCCGATTCAAAGGCCTAAACAAAGGAATTTGGCTAAAAAACAGATTATGATATAACAAGAAATTGGTATAATTTATTATGCTAATTTATATTTTAAAGAGCATATATTATTACTAATATTTCTATTTTTAATGTTTTCTTAGGTGTTAGAAATAAATTGGAGAAGATTGAGAAAAATAGAAAAATTAAAGTTGGTTAAGACACCTAAAGTGCTCAATACTTTTGGATGCATCACTTTTTACTCGAAACTCCAAATCATACAATTCTTGAGCCTAACATGAAGAGAATCTTGAGAGTTACAACTTTTTAGCTCAACACTTTTTCAAATTCAGCCATCTCAGAGTCCGAAATTACGACGCAAAATATAACAAATAAAAAATGGCGAAAATTTATTATATTCAATTACTGGCCCATTCATATATTTACTATTTAAATTAAACAAGCTCAGCAGCTCACATGCCCAATTAAATATTTCAAGTCCATTCTTGGATATTCTAAATGTAAGCCTAGCCCATGTGTGAAAGAAGAAGGTCCATCAAAGCCCATTCAATTAAAAAGAAGCAATTTAGCTTAGCCCATTAATTGATAACCTAGATTCCTAATCAAAGGAGAATGTTACCTCATTATAAATTGGAGCCACGGGGATCTTCTTCTTTCCAATTTTTTTTTGTTTTGTTTTATTTCTTTTTACTTTTATTGAAGACATTGTATTTATTCAATTAATTTCATGTTAAGTAAAATTGGTTTAACTTTATTATTTTCTTGTTATTTAATTTTATTAATGCTAGCGTAAATTTGTGACAGGGTTATGATGAATATATTTAATTGATTCTGTTGTACGTATTCATGCCAATTAACTCTATTAATTTAATGCTTTAATGTTAAATACAATTTTCACCTATTGGATGCCTATTTTAATTGATAAAAAATAAGTTGGATTCTCATTATTTTTTTGTTAGATTCACCTTATGATTTATTAAGAATGGATACATGGTGTATTCTTATGGATGTAGTGAGTGTTTTGACTTTATACATAAGTTTGGTTGTGAAAAAATTATAATTAAATTTTATAAATTAATTAAACTTGATTGATTTGATCTTCCGCAAAAAATAGTGTCGAGAGACCAAATTATTGCGAGATAAAAGTAGAGTTGACGTGCATGAATACTTAGGAAGATGATATTAAATATATGACTCCGAAACCCTAGTCAATTAAATTCATTAATTTTGTTCTCTTGCTTAACATTATTTAATTTGGTTCTATTACCTTTAGTTTACTTGCTTTGCTTTACTTTGTTTTATTTAATTTTCTTTATTTTATTTGTTTGATTCTCATAAATGTTTTTAGCTAGATTAGGAATTTAGTGAAAAATTAACAAGATAATTATAAAATATACTGTTTGAATCTTTGTGGGATATATCGACATCACTTACACACAACACTATAAACTGATTCATGCGCTTGGAGTAATTAAAACAGACACAACACATCGCTGTCGGAGACAATGACATGAGTTTTCTAGGCCGTTTCGGGTCAAACAGCTAGGCCTCACGTAATTCTAACATCGTCACTTTTTGAGTTTGGTGTACTTGCGACGGTCTAATGTAGCCAAATAAGCTTCTGTGGCCTATTCTACATCAATAATATTGTCAAACTTAAAATGACCATTGTTAAATCAATTAGTTAATTAGTGCATCATTTTCTTGTATATTATATTTTACATATAATGCATTACTTTGGAAAAAAAATCATAATTTTTCTTGCACTAACACAATCCTATATCTCTATCATTTTCGTATATGCTTGCCCATTTTTACTTTTTGTTATTATATCTGTTGTTTTATATTTTTTAAATTAAATAAATTAACATTCTCATGAGAATTGTTTCCTCTTGAGTCCCCCAAGAAATATTATATTTATAATATATAATCATGAAGACATAGTCATCATCATGGGTTTTAGTAATTTAATTATTAGACCAAGCACCCAAATATCCATTTGAAAGAATACACATACAATAACAACAGGTCAATCCTTGCAAGAATTAAACAAATTAAATTAAGTTTAACTTACACCGAGTATAAAATAGAGAAGTTTTACATATATCAATAGTGTGTGTGTGTGTGTTTATTATTTATTTATTTATCAATCGATACTTTATATTATATAATTATTATATATCAATAATGTATGCAAAAAATTAAATTAATCATAGTAGCAAAAATTCCTCATTGTAATCATATTATATATTAAGTCATGAGACTTACAAAATTGAAGTAAAAATAAGCACACTGGTTTAAATGGTTACAAATATCTTATTGAATTTAAATTTTACACGCTTGATAAGCGCAACAAAAAAGACATTGGACCCGCAACAAAAGGGAATACAGGCCAGTACAAATATTACTTCAATAAGGTTGCAAAGTTAAAAATCATTAACAAAACAACTAATTCTTATAAGAACTTGAAAATTGAGATAAATAAATTTTTAAATTTATATTCTATTTACTTATTCCAGTTTTCCTTATGCAATTTAATTTTTTGAATCATAGGTAAAAAAAATGTTTTATCAAAAATAAGTAAAAAGAATGGAAACGTCTAATCAACTCAATCATCTAAGTTTTTAATTTCTCCTAAAATTTATTATTTTTCTATTTATTTTTAGACTTTGCAATCAAACGAATCCTATAAGAAAAATCATTATTGCTTGTTGTGATAAATTTTAATACTCGCAATTTATAGTGTAGCGCACGAATTAATTTATAGTGTAGCGTGTAAGTGAGGTCAATCCCACAAGGACTCAAACAGTATGTTTAATAATTATCTTGTTAATTTTTCACTAAATTCCTAATCTAGTTCAGAAAGTTTATGATTGTTGACCTTAAAGTCAATTAATCTTATTTTGATAATTACAATAAGTTAATATAGTGTTATTTAACTCGGTTGTTCCAATGATGATAGTCATTAGCCGATATCTTTTCCAACCAAGTGTGACGTCAAACCGATATAGTCAAACTTTCACACAAAGCTCCACAAATGCTTTCACTCATAAGAAATGAACTCAAATGATCTCCATGTGCTTCACAAAGAATCAAAACCAAGAAAGAATCAAGATCATCAATCAAATGAAGATACGCACAAGACAATCAAGCATCACGAAGACTCGAATTATCATTAAATTGAGTGAGTGCTTAGATTTTATGTAAAGTTACTTTATTGATCAAATCCCTATAGCTCAAACATATTCATGCATCTTTTAAAGATTGATTCAAACTAGCTTGAAATTGAATTTATTTGAAAAACATCATTTTACAAAAACCGAGTTTCAAAATAAATTCATATTAATTTTAAATGATCATATTTTAAGCTATAATAAAAATAGGTATCTTAGAAACATATCTTTGAAGTTCAAAAATCATTAGAATTTTATTTGGAACTAAATTATTAAATTGCAAAAATGTTTTTATTTTTCGTTTAAAATTCGCTCAATTTTTGCCCAGTTTTGATCTAACGGTAAGATGGAGGCCTTCCCGAACTCCGATCCTTTTGAATTTTTTACAGTAGTTAGACAACATCTCCTGGAAATTTTGAATAAAATTTGAGCATGATCCAACAGTCAAATTGGGAGAAATTAACAAAACCAATTTAAATTGTTTTGTCAAAACTAGCTGTTGGAAAATTTGAAAATGTATACCTTG
Organism: Lonicera japonica; assembly: GCA_021464415.1. Lineage (NCBI taxonomy): Eukaryota > Viridiplantae > Streptophyta > Magnoliopsida > Dipsacales > Caprifoliaceae > Lonicera > Lonicera japonica. The sequence goes on from JAKCWG010000926.1 coordinate 44,371, forward strand.
GAGCCAAAACCTTTCTTAATCATCCCCAACGGCCATATGGTTTTGCAAGCTATAAATATGAGGTCCTAGACATGTTTTAACACACCTTGAATCATTCTAATACTCTATTATTCATATATTCAAATATACAAAGATTCAAGAACACATTTTGATCAATCTTTCATTTTTGAGCTATATACTTTGATCAATTTTGATATCTCTTAGTGTGAGCTTCATTTGTATTTTGTCATATATAAGAGAGATATTGTACATTGGTGTTTATCACCAAAACTCATTTGAATCATAATTGTGAGAGATGTATCTCATAGATTAGCAAGAGGGATTTCTTGTGAAAGTATTGAAGGTGTTTTCAATACTTGTGAGAGTGTGTGATAAGAATACACTTGTAGAGGTTTGATCTTCACCCGGAAGGAGATCGGTTATAGTGGAAATTCTCGAGGAACTAACCGAGCGCGGAGTAGGGGGAACAAGTCGAACCGTGTGGACAAAAAATCTTCGACTTCAATCGGTTCAATCTTTCTATCTCTTGCTCTATTATATTGTGCTATTTATCCATTGTGTTTGGAATTAACTTTGTTCTTGATTACTTGATAAACATAGACATCAAAAATTTTTTTAAATCATTTTTAAAAATCCGATTAAGTTTTTAAAAACCCTATTCACCCCCCCTCTAGGGTATTTTCTGACCTACAATTGGTATCAGAGGTTGTACTCTTGTTTTGATTTTACAATCTTAGAGTTTACGATCATGTCTATCTATCAAGGAACCGGAATTAACGAAGGTTCTTCCACCACTAGACCACCTCTATTTGATGGCAAAAATTATAGTTATCGGAAAAGTCGTATGTGCACTTTTCTTCAAGCTAGTGATTTTGAACAATGGAAAGTTACATTCATTGGACCTTATGAGATTACCAAAACCGATGAAAAGGGTAAAGTCACTCCTAAATCTATTTACGAATATGATGAGCATGATATTAAGAAAATCCAATTTAATGCTAAAGCCTTGAATGCCCTACATTGCGCGTTAACTATAGATGAATACAACAAAATTTCTAGTTGTAAAACCGCCAAAGAAATTTGGGACAAATTAAAAGTTACCTATGAAGGAACCTCACAAGTTAAGGATGATAATATTAATATGCTCGTTCATGATTATGAACTTTTCAAAATGGAACCTAATGAATCACTTGCCTCTATGTATAGTAGGTTCTCTATTATTACTAATGTTTTAGATCTTCTTGGAAAGGAATATTCAACTGAAGACAAGATTCGAAAAATTCTTAGAACTCTTCCCAAGAAGTGGAGACCCAAAGTGACGGCTATTCAAGAAGCCAAGAATCTTAAGACGCTAAGCATGGATGAACTCTTGGGTTCACTTAAAACCCATGAGAAGGAATTGGCGAGAGAAAAAGAAAGTGATTCAAAAGCCAAAAAGCCACTAGCTCTCAAAGCAACTCAACTAGAAGATGATAAGGAGTTGATGGTAGGAGATGAGGATATGACTCTTCTTTCTAGAAAATTCATAAAATTTCTAGCTAAGAAGAAGAAGTTTTAAGGAAAAGGAAACAACTTTGATTCTTCATCAAGAAGGAACAATGATCGATCTATTCAACCAAGAGTTGAAAACGAAAAAGAAAAGAAGTGTTTCCATTGCCATGAACTAGGGCATTTCAAAACAAATTGCCCGGTTAGAAGAAAGAAAAGAAGAGATAAAAGAGACAAAGCCTTCAAACAAGTAAGACACGCCCTCAAAGGCACTTGGAGTGATTCCGAAAAAGGCGAGTCCGATGCCAACTCTAGCGACGAGGAAACGGCTAACCTTTGCCTTATGGCAAGAGACGATGATGTATGCTCTACTTATGATTCATTTAGTGATGATAATGTCTCTATCAACAATGATGCATATGATGAGAATGACTATGCTGAATTATATGATATGTTTGAAGAATTGCATAGCAAGTTTAATAAATTGTCTAAAGAATATGCAAGCCTCAAAAAGGAAAATTTGATGGTTTATAGCAAGTGTGAAAGTTTTGAGAAAGAAAACATATTTTTGAAAAATGAAATCAAAACTTTAAAGAAAGGAAATGAGAAAGAAACTCAAAACACACTTGTAATAGAAAATATCAAATTGAAAGATCAAGTGGACGATTTAACTAATTGTCTAGCCAAGTTCACCAAAGGAAATGATAACTTGGATAAACTATTAGGAATGCAAAGGTGTGTATTCGACAAAGCCGGTTTGGGATATAACCAAATTGATAACCAAAAAGATTACAAAAACTTTTTTAAAGCATACACACCTCATGATCTCACTCATCTTTGCTCATATTGTGGTAGAAATACTCATTATGCGGATCATTGTTATTATAGGAATGAAAGTTTTCCTAAAAGAAAGCTTGCTTGGGTTCCAAAAGGAACCATTATATTTGCTAACCCAAAGGGACCCAACACATTTTGGGTACCAAAGGAGAAGTTACTTAAAGTTATGGTGTAGGTGTGCTTGAAGGTGTTTTCAATACTTGTGAGAGTGTGTGATAAGAATACACTTGTAGAGGTTTGATCTTCACCCGGAAGGAGATCGGTTATAGTGGAAATTCTCGGGGAACTAACCGAGCGCGGAGTAGGGGGAACAAGCCGAACCGTGTGGACAAAAATTCTTCGACTTCAATCGGTTCAATCTTTCTATCTCTTGCTCTATTATATTGTGCTATTTATCCATTGTGTTTGGAATTAACTTTGTTCTTAATTGCTTGATAAATATAGACATCAAATATTTTTTTAAATCATTTTTAAAAATCCGATTAAGTTTTTAAAAACCCTATTCACCCCCCCTCTAGGGTATTTTCCGACCTACAATGATAATCAAACAAATTAAATAGAGCAAATTAAATTTAATAAAGTAAAGCAAGTAAACTAAAGTAATGGAACTAAATTAAATAATATAAAGCACGATAATAAAATTATTCAATTAATTGACTAGGGTTTTAGAATCATATATTTAATATCATCGTCCTTAATATTCATGCGCGTAAACTCTACTATTAGCTCGCACTAACTTGATCTCTCGACTCTATTAGATGCCGAAAAATAAAATCATAAAGTCCAATTAATTCATAAAATTCAATTGTAATTCTTCCATAGCCAAACTTATTTATAAAGTCAAAACACTCATTATATCCGGTGAATCCAACAAAAATTAATAAGAATCCAACTTTATTTTTAATCAATTAAAATAGGCATCCAATAAGAAGAATTGTATTTAATATTAAAGTATTAAATTGGTAGAGTCAATTGGCATGAACACGTGCAAGGGAATCAATTAAATATACTCATCATAACCCCAGCACAAATTTACGCTAGCATAGAATAAAATAAATAAAAAGAAAATAATAAAATTAAAGTAAACTTATTTGGCGTGTAATTAATTGAATAATAAAATTAAACTTTCAATCTTGGAGTCTTCAATTTAATCCAACAAAACAAAAGAAAGAAAGAAAAAATTTAAAAGAAGAGATAGTGCTCGGCACTGTGCTGCCGAATTGCTCCCCACAGGTCCAATTTATAATGTGGCAACATTCTCCTTTGATTAGGAATCATTGTTAGCAATTAATGGGCTAGATTGAATGGCTTCTTTTTTTTTTAATCAAATGGGCTTTAATGGCCATTTAGTTGGATTTGGGCCCTCTCTTGGATGGCTGGGCATAAGGCTTCATACAAATTATGCTAGTGGGCTGCTTTGTGGTATTGGGCACAAGGCCCTCTTATATACAATGAATTTTTGCCCCTTTTAGAGTGCTGAATTTTGCGTTGCAATTTCGGATCTCGAGATAGCTGAATTTGAAAAGGTATTGAACTGGAAAGTTGTAACTCTCGAAATTATCTTCAAATTAGGCTCAAGAATTACATTATTTGGAGTTCTGAATAAAAAGTTATGCGTCTAAAAGTATTGAGCGCTTTTAGGTGTCTTCGCAAGCTTTAATTTCTCTATTTTTCTCAATCTTCTCAAATTCTTTTCTAACACCTGAAAAGCATTAAAAATATAAATATTAGTAATAATATATACTCTTTAAATTATAAATTGACATAATAAATTATACCAATTTCTTGGTACATCACTTCTCATGTCTTATGTTGACTAAAATGCCAAAGATATTTTGCGGGTGACTTGTGCATAAGCATGGGTCAAAGTGGTCCTTGAAGTGGAGGGCAATGCCTGAGGCTGGCCTCATGTAGCAACAAACACCTCCCTATCTTGACAGTAGGGGGATAACGAGCTGGTGCACCCACGGTCCATGTAGCTGGGTCAATAGTCTCAAATGAACAACTACTTTGTAAATTCAACAAACTAAAATTCCAAAGATATTGTCTTTTTCTTTTCCTAGCTTGGAGTTTCTTTCCTAAAACTCTCCCATCAATTTTTGTCTTCTCTCCCCCCCCCCTCTTGGAATGCTTTCTCTAGTTGTCCCATCAATTCTTTATTTTTCAAATGGTATGTTGAATTCCTTGTGTGTACAAATAATTCAACAAACAAACAACTCCATTTAATTACATACAACACAATGTGCAATTGTCTTTGAAGTCAATAGCAGCATTACACTGGCAGCACTAGTCATTAGTCAATTTCGCTTCTAGTCTATCATTGCCACCAATCCATTTAAATCATTACATATTTGCAATTAAGAGTCTTATAAGAAAAAGAAAATTGTTAGTAATTATCTACCCCAAAAGTTTAAACTTTTAGGTAGTTAGCCAACAATGTATATATATCATGTTCTTCAATACTTCCAAAAAAAAACTTCACTTTGTGCACAAACAACAATGAGCAAACTTACGGAACCTAAGTTTTAATACCATTTTAGTAATCATTTGCCCCAAAAGTTTAAGGTGGTAGGTAGCGGACCAACAACATATATACTATGCTCCTCAACACAAACGATAGTAACCAACCTAATCAATAGTAAAAAATATATTTAATTTTCTATTGTGATATTTTATACATTGATTATGTTCTAAAAACAAATGAGACTCTTAATTTCCATATGGTTAAAACAGAAAGTGGGAATACTAATTAGGGACAAACAAAACTCCCTCCTCCCCGACTTATGGATCTAGCTTGAGTTTCACACTATTTCAAAAAAATGCCAATTTGAAGGTTGGGAGCAAAGCTTGTTTCATAATGCGAGATTTGATACATTAATTATGCACCGAAAGAAAATTGAACTTTTAATTTCGGACATCCTGAAAAGAAATAGTTAGCTATTAATTAGGGACAAAGGGAGTATATACTAGTCCTATAAATACAAGTTGGAATAAGAAACTACTCACCATTCCAAATACAAGTCTTACATGAAATTGGAAATTAGGGGTTAGGAGTTAGGACCACATGATGAAATTGGAAATTAGGATTTTACGCCTATTTTTGAAACATATTAGGGGTTAGGACCACATGAAATTGGAAATTAGGAACACCTCCCTAGTTTGATATTTTGACCATAAATTGCATTTATTTAATTAATGGCGAGTTGGAATATTATGGTAAAAAGACAATTGCGTCCCTGAAGTTTTTGATAGAATATTTTAGGGTTTGCTTGATGTAAGGATTTTGAATTTTGGTTGTAATAAGGAAACTAGAATTGCTGTTTTTAAAAAATTTTAAAATTAATTAATTTTCATATTATATATATATATATATTCAAATATATGTTTTCAACTATTTCTGTTACATATTCATGTTTATAATTACTTAAATATATCTGTTATATATTTAAATATTCAAATATATATATGTTATTCAGATATATATATATATGTTTTTAAATATATCTGTTACATATTCGTGTTTATATTTACTTAAAAATATGTTATTTATATTTTCAATTATATGCTTATAATTATTCGAATGTATATTTAAATGACTGTTGAGATTTATTTTTCAATTATAAATCTATATTATATAATTTATAATATTTCAAATATCTATTATACATTTAAATATTCAAATATATGTGTTATTCATATATATATATATATATATATGTTTTTGAATATATATGTTCAATATTAGTGTTTATAATCACTTAAATATACCTATTATTTATATTTTTAGTTATATGTGTATAATTATTTATTCAATTGTATATTTCTAATATTTAAATGACTATTGTGTAAGTAAATATATACGTTTCCAATATGAATATTTGTTAAATATGATGATTCATATTAATGATTATTTTACTTAGACAAAGAAACATATAATTTAACATAATTGTTAACATGATTTGCTCAATCAATGACTAATATATAATTAGCATGCATTTTGAAAAGACTATTTTACAATTAACTGTATTTTTAAACTTTGGAATTTAATGCAATTTATTTCAAATTTACACGTGGGCGGAGTGGCTGAGGCTAATTATTTCCTTTTTTATATATAGTTTAAATTATTCAGAAAATTTCAGATTGAAGTTTAAAAAATGCAAAAATTTTGAAAACATTTAAGAATATAGAGAGGGTTATTTAGATGCCATTTACACTTCCTTTACTATAACGTACATTTGTAAAATTTAAATTTTATTTGTTTATAACATTTGAATATTGTTATTGCATATTAACTCTCATTTTACAATTATTACCATACAAAGATTCGCATAATCAAATCACGAAAAAACTTATTGTTCATAACCCAGCTACATTATATTTTGACATATCCCAAATAAGAAAACATAATTTTTGAATATCAGAATAATATATTACGTATGAGAAGCACATAATCATGTATCCCAAAATAAATATAGTTTGAATTTTGAATAACTTTTAATTCTTTTAAGTGATCTATTGTTGCTTGCAGACATAACATGGGTTTATTGACACAATAAATGTTTGGGAGTACATGCAGATGAACATGTGAACCTCAATTTATATCTATTAGGATATAGAAACATATAATTTAACATAATTGTTTACATGATTTGCTCAATCAATGACTAATAATTAGCATCCATTACTACAACGTACATTTGTAAATTTTTTTTTTTTATTTATAACATTTGAATATTGTTATTGCTTATTAAGTATCATTTTACGATTATTACCATACAAAGTTAACTCTACTACATTATATCTTGACATATCCCAAATAAGAAAACATAATTTTTGAATATTAGAATATATAATATATTACGTTTCCCAAAATAGAACAGTTTGAATTTTGAATAACTTGACTAATTTAAAAGTAACATAATTTTTAATTCTCTTGAGTGATCTATTGTTGCTTGCAGACATAACTCTTTTCTTTTGCATAAAATGGGTTTATTGACACAATAAATGTTTGGGAGTACATGCAGATGAACATATGTACCTCAATCTATATCTATTAGGATATAGATATATTCGTTCATGGTAATATCTGTTTGTGGTAATAAATTATTTGAAGGAACATATAATAAAATTTGATATCAATTTTCTACAAATATATTAATCAGTCATAAAAATTGCCTTATTTAATAACTCGGGGGTAATATTGTCATAAAGATGTAGCATTAATTGATAGATTACGTCTAGTCAAGGAAAAGAGGAGTAATCACTACTAAATTAAGATTGAAACAAGGGGTCCAATAATAATTGCCCCCTAAAATAATTTTGGCCGTTGATTATTCCAATAACTAAACTATCATCGTGTACTCCAATACTACATATACCAAATGCTGCAACAAGAAATACTCATCCAGAAAAATCCACTTCACAAAAATGAAGCTCAAAAACACCACATCAAAGCAAATTCATTCTTCAACACTACATTCACTTGCTCTTTTTTCTATTATCTTTCTTTTGTGCCAACGCGGTTCGACCAGTGCTCACTTGTCAAACCAAACCGACCAACTCGCTCTTCTCGAGTTCAAGCATCAAATAGCCAACAACCCAGTCTTCAACTCTTGGAACACTTCTCTCCACTTTTGCCAATGGAAAGGTGTTGAATGCGGACACCGACACCGTAGAGTTATAGGCTTGAATCTTACTGATCAAAACATGTTGGGAACCATTTCACCTCACATAGGAAATCTCAGCTTCCTAAGGTTCATCAAGTTACAGGACAACAACTTCCACGGCGAAATTCCCCAACAAATTGGCTATCTGTACCGGCTACAACGTCTCGACCTTTCAAATAACACATTGGGAGGACCAATCCCGGTTAACTTGAGCCGCTGCTTCAATTTCAGGGAAGTACTTTTAGGACATAACCACCTAGTGGGGATGATTCCTGTAGAACTCGGCTCTTTAAAGAAGCTCAGTTTTTTTAATTTGGAGTCAAATAACTTGACTGGATTCATTCCAACTTCCTTTGGTAACCTCTCATCCCTCATAAAAATTTCTTTAGGAATAAATAACATCAAGGGAACTATACCAAGTGAGCTCGGCCGATTAACAAACTTGGTTTTCTTTGTACTCGGTTTAAATAATCTAACCGGTACAATCCCTTACTCTCTTTTCAATATATCAACTATTACTGTGTTTGGGATGATAAGTAATCAGCTCACCGGGACTCTCCCAGCTAACATAGGCCTCACTTTACCAAATCTGCAAATATTTGCTTGTGGAAATAATAACTTTCATGGAGAAATTCCGGGTTCATTTTTGAATGCTTCTCAGCTTCAAATTCTTGACCTCCCTATGAACATGTTGACCGGACAAGTTCCCACTAATCTAGGATCTCTGCGAAATCTTCAGAGGTTTAATATTGCAAACAATCTTCTTGGTAATAATGCGACTCACGACTTGAGTTTTATTACATCTTTGTCAAACTGTACCAATTTACAAGGACTAGGCCTTGATGACAATAATTTCGGAAGCGAAATTCCGAGCTCGATAGGGAACCTCTCAGCTCAACTCAACAGACTGTTTCTAGGAGGTAATCATATATTCGGAATAATCCCTGCATCAATTGAAAGCCTTGTTAACTTGTATGGTTTATATCTCAATAACAACCTTTTATCAGGTCCCATTCCTAGTTCCTTGGGTAAACTACGAAATCTGCAATTGTTAGACCTAACGGGAAACAAATTGCGGGGACAAATCCCATCCTCTCTAGCAAACATCACGCTGTTATATGCACTCGACTTATCAAGTAATAAGTTAGAAGGCAATATACCGGCAAGCATAGGGAACTACGAAAAATTGAACATACTGGATTTGTCTCACAATAATTTGATCGGCCCCATACCCAACAATGTCGTAAGCATGGTCTCTCTTTCTATTGTTTTAAACTTGTCAAGAAACTCATTGACCGGCTCCTTACCTGTAGAAGTAGGTAGACTAAAAAACATCAACGTATTAGATGTCTCTAATAACAAATTTACTGGGAGTATTCCAGAGACAATTGCGGCGTGTTTAAGCCTCGAATCCTTATATATCCAAGGTAACTTTTTCCAAGGAATCATTCCATCGGCTTTGGCCGCTCTTAAAGGAATTCGTCAACTAGATCTTTCACGAAACAACTTGTCTGGAGAAATTCCTGAGGATATGGAGAAACTCCCATATTTACAGTATTTGAACCTCTCTTTCAATGAGCTCGAAGGAGAGGTACCGAAGAAAGGAGCTTTTGGAAATGCAAAAGCCCTATCAATTCTTGGAAATAGTAAACTTTGTGGGGGTATCGAAGAATTAAAGCTACCATCATGCCGAATCAAAGTAAAGAAGCCAAGAAGACATCTAGCATTCAAGGTAGTGATCATAGCTTCTAGTGCGGCTCTGCTTTTTGTTTTAATCATCATCTCTATATTCCTACGTTCCCGAAGAAGAAGAAAGGCAAGAAAGGACCCGGCTTCCTTAGATTCAACACTCAAAAGGATTTTAAGAATTTCTTACTACGAACTCTACCGAGCAACTGCAGGATTCTCTCCACAAAATCTGATTGGATCGGGAAGTTTCGGGTCCGTTTACAAAGGCAAGCTGAATCCACGAGAAGAGAAGTTAGTTGCTGTGAAGGTACTTAACCTTCAAAAGAGTGGAGCTTCTAAAAGCTTTGTGACTGAATGCAGAGCTTTAAGAAACATTCGTCATCGAAATCTTGTTAAGATTTTAACTTATTGCTCCAGCATCGATTTCAAAGGCAATGAATTCAAGGCTATAGTTTACGAGTTTATGGCAAACGGAAGCTTAGATATGTGGTTGCATCCGCAAGTTGTCGAAAGCTCAACAGCTTTGAGTCTTATTCAGAGACTGAATTTAGCAATTGATGTGGCTTCTGCAATTCATTACCTGCACGACTTTTGTGAACCGCCAATTATTCATGGTGATTTGAAGCCATGCAACATTCTTCTTGATGATGACTTAACTGCTCACATTGGTGATTTTGGATTAGCAAGGCTCCTTTCAAATTCTGCAGACACATTTGCACAAGCACAGAGTAGCTCAATGGGGATAAATGGATCTATTGGTTATGCAGCTCCAGGTAAACATTTATGTGTTTTTACAATAGTTTTATAAAATTGTTATATTTCTCAACTAGCCATTAAATGAAAAGATCAATTAAGTTCTCTTATCTTGGAAAAAATAATTGTAAATATATTATTTGCAGAGTATGGGATGGGTGGGTCGGCATCGAAATGTGGAGATGTGTACAGCTATGGGGTCCTCTTATTGGAGATGTTCACAGGAAGGAGACCAACGGATGATATGTTCAAAGATGGCCTAAATCTCCATAACTACATTAAGATGGCATTGCAAGAACAAGGTATGCAGATTGTGGATCAAACACTTCTCGCAATAGGAGAAGCAGGAGAAACAGAAGCTGCAATTGTATATGAAGAAAGAGAAGCTGTTAATGAAATAGAGGTGGAACAATACACCATAAACACAGGAACTTTGTTCCATGGAAGTGAGAAGTTGCAAAAGTGCATCATTGCAGTCCTCGAAATCGGACTTGCATGCTCAGCAGAATCATCCAAACAGCGGATGGTCATGAATGATATCCTTAGGGAACTGCACCAAATTAAGACTGCATTTCTTGGTGAAGGAATCAGCATAAACAGGTTAGGTGGTCCTAGTTAAAAGGTACAAAGCATAACTTTTGTTGTTCACTGATCATAAATACATGTATAAAGATTTGAAGAATAGGGTTCCTCAATCAACATTTATCTATTTAGAGTCAAAACTCAACCCACATCAAACTGATGTTTTCTTTAATTGCAGGGACATATAGGTTTTGATTTTGTGCAAAATGTGCTTATCGTGGGAGAATGCACCCGATGATCTTGAGTAATTATCTTTAGGTGAGCGCTGCCATGAAAGTGTCATTTCAAAGTCAACCAACAATCTTTCACAAGCGCAAACTAGATAAATAAGAATAAAGGGATCTATGTTAATTTTATGCAGCTCCAGGTACAATTAAATTCTAGTGATATATATTTGTATAAAATCATCATATCTTTCCTTGAGCTTTATTTTCTTTTGTTCTGCATCAATGAAGTCTGTCACTAGAATTTGTAATTGGCATGAAAGGCTCATGCCAAATTTTGGAATTAAACTCTGCAGTTAATTTAAGGCACCTAATAATGATTGCAATTTGGGAGAAACATAAATCAGTTGAGTTTTATTGAGCAGTGGACTACTGAAGTTTTGGTAGTTGGAACAACTGAGCTTTAAAATGCGATAAAGCTTGACTTGCTTAGCTCTCGAGTCAATTTCAAAAAATTTAATTGTAACCGAGTTGGACTCGAGTAAATTTACTGGCCTTTTGTATACTTTTAGACTATTTGTAAGGCTTCTTATCACACCTAAGTCAATGAGTACTAGTAAATCAGTTCAATAATACATTCAAAAAGCTAGATCAAGGGAATGATGAGGATGTTCAAGATACTTGCTGCCAAGACGAGGCATGGTCTATACCAATTATTGACCAATGGGATCCACAATGAAAGATACACAAAGAATACCCAAAATAATGTGTTAAAAACTGAATTGGTTAACAATTAATCTTCTCCTCCATATAGGCGAGGTATAGGAGAAGCCCCGGAACTACACTTGAAGCTTCATTAAGATCGATTCCACTTGGAGCTATGCCACATCAATTCGCTATGGCTCGACTCTTTTCCTTAGCAACTAATGATTCTCAGGGTAGCCATATTTTCCTTTAATTGCACAAGTACATTAGTTAGACAAACCGTACGTATTTTTTGATACACCACTTAAATCTGAAAACTTGGTTTTAAAGTTGTTTATGAGTCATCACAGTCACATGCAATGCACATGTACTATGACTAGATATTATAAAAAATGAGAATTTTTTTTTCTAAAACCGACCATAACTGGACCAGGTCTTTTGCTATGTAGGCTAGACACACGTACAAGATATGTGATCAAGGTAATGCGTATATAGCCATCTTAATAATAGGGCTCATGTACACTAATTATGAAAGGGTCCATGTATAATTAACAATTCTACTAAGACATAAGGGTCCATAAAGAACAAAAAGGTCCAAGAACTAAGTAAGAAACCTCCCACACTTTTTTCTCCAAAAATTAAGGGAAGTAACCAAAAAAAAAATAAAAATCCACACATCTTTATTATTGCATTCTCTTTTAGATCCTCTTAAAAGAAAAATCTCTTCTCTTTCCCTTGCACTGATATGATATAATCTGTCTCATATATACATATCAAAACTTTTATTTAGTGTGTGAGCATGTATGTATGTTAATATATATATATATATATATATTTGAGACAAGTAATGATAGATTCGATGGTTCTTGGTAAAGAGAGGAGGAGATAGGGATTCAAATATTGATCGAGGAATTGATAACTAACCTTTCATACAAATCTAGTTCTTTTTTCTTCATTAGTTATTAAGTGTATTATATATATATATATATGAGGAAGAAAGTAATGTAATTTTATTTTTTTTAGATTAGTTTACGCGAATATATAAAAGGTCCTATTTTAACATTTTGTACAGGTCCTTTTTAATCTTAGATTCCTTATAGCGGCCAGTAGTTACTAACTTACTATATAAGATGGAGAATAGGGCAAAGACACCAAGTGACAGGAGAAGAAAGGGTATGATAAGAAAATTGATGCAAAAAAAAGGGGTATATATTGAATAAATGGTGTGCTCTTACTGATAATAAAAAAGAGTATATTTTTCATATGAACTAGTCCATACGGACTGAAACATTTAGCAAGAGTTTTCTGTCATTATAATATTGAAAAAATGTTTTTAGTGAAGAAACATTATTGCTAAAAGTTCAATCCATACAAATTGGTTCATATGAGAAATTTTATGTACTAAAAGAAATTAAGGGTTTGATAATGATCTGAAAAATAAGATGAAAAGCATCTCGTCATATGCCTTAATTTTCAACTTTTTACACAAATTAAATATTCTGTCTTTTTATTTTTTATATTGTTATCAAACAAAATTTACATTTGCCGCTATGAAATATTGCCCATAGTGCACATGTCTAGACCCCGAGAGCCGGGGGGGGAGAGGGGGCGGGGGTGGTTGGGGTTATTGATTTTTCAAATCTTCGCCATAAGCTTATTTAGTTGAACTAGTTTTTGTGCATATGCATTGCATGTAGTTTTAATGCTTGACAAATGTCATTAAATCTATTAATAAATACATATATATACTAAGAATTGAATAGTTAGTATGAAATAAAAATAATAACATACAAAGAAAACATAACATCAAGTGTAAAATTCAATTAATAATTTTAAGAAAATCATACAATCAGTCAACCATAGAAAAATGTTGTAGATACATGAAAAAAAATTGTCGCCTTGAATTTTTTTAGTACATAGGTAGCCAAGCGGACTCGTACTCAAATATATAAGAAAGTAAAATCTTTTTACTAAGTTTTTAGAATTGATAAATAGTTAATTCTATTAAATATATGTGGATTATTATGCACCGTACCAAACAACTATATAACACTCATATAAATAATAGATTATATAACAGAGAAAATATTAAAATGGTAAAAAAAAAAATAACATAAATGTTTAACTAAGCCACAGCTATAATATATTAATATTTTTTAATTTAAACATTAAACATAATTATAAATAAAAAAATAAATTTTATAATATATAAATTAATATAAATTTGATTTATTATAATGTTAAAAGTAATCAAGCAAAATAGAGTTTAATATACATACCATTATGGTGAGTTTTGGAACGAAATTTTAATTCATGCTAAAAGTTTTGTAATTTTAATATGATCTATTAAATATCCTTCTTCTTGGGAAGTTTATTATGAAGTTATGTAGAAGTTTTATACAAAATACATAATTCAACACAAACTCAAAATTGTTTAATTATTTTAGCCAATAAAGTAGAGTTTCAATTTATTTGAAATAATAATACTAATATAAAAATATACGAAGTTGTACAATTATATTATTTTACTTAATGTAAATCTAGTTTAAAATCTTTGTTTAATTATTTTAACCAAATAAAGTAGAATTTGAATTTATTTGAAATATTAATACTAATAATCAAGGAGCATATTTGTCTTCAAAAGAAAGATGAAAAACACTTAAGTTATTCATACTTTTATATATAATATAGATATCTACCCCATTTTTATTTGAAAAAATTATAATATATACTTTTATAATGATTAGCTTGAAGTTTTTGTTTTTGTAAAATATAATAAAATCAAGGTTGAACTATAAATTTGAATCTGGGAGAGTATTAGATATGTAACAAATATGCATCAAATACTAGGGTTATTTAAGTTATATTCAAGACTGCATAAATGGCTCCCCTAATCTTTTTTATTTTTTTTTAAAAAGAACAAATTTAACAAGCTTAAAAGATTTAATATCCAATGCAAATAAACCTAGCAAATTAATAGAGTAAACCACATAAATGGCTACTAAACTATGCAAAAGCCGTAAAAATGCCCACTGAATTTTAAAAAGCGCAAAATTGCACCCTAAAATTCAAATCGAAAGTGGATGCTGGGGCGAACCTATGTGGGCCACCCCCTTGAAATTTTGGCATTTTTTTTTTACCTATAGACAATGCTTGATTAATTGCACTACAGTACTTGTGCTACTCGAATAATTGAAGAGAAAAATATAAAACTAAAGATGCAAATTTAATTTTTAATATGGGTTTGAATCTTGCTACAATTAAGCAAATTTTTATCATTTATTTTTGTACTTCGAAAAAAAATTAACTCCTCAACTAAAAGTCAGGGTTCACCCCTAATTGAGTGTAATGAAAAGGTAACAAACATATTTATTGTTGGCCATTAATTTTTTTTTCCCGGGATTCTAAATTTGAGATAAACTATAACTTAGAAGTTTGTAGCACCCGGTGCATGTACAATATTATAATTTTTTTATACTTACATAAATTTTTATGTGAACAACAATAATGTAAAGATTAGTTGAATGGTTGGAGCTCATCCTGTTTAGGGGAAGGTCATCCACTCAGATTCAATTTCAAGAAAGTTACAAAATTATTAGCTCCAACAAATTACATCAATGTTCAATTATAGACAAATTTGCTTGAAAAGAAAAATTAGAAATTGAACTGTGAACACACTAAATCATCAGATTGATCATCAACAAATCAAATTCTTTGCAAGGTACCCAAATATCCAATTTCTTCTTGAGCTTGTAACCAATGTTAAAAATCATCTTAATTGCACTTTTTATCTATTCACCAAAATCTATGAACACAAATTTCATTTGAAAGTTATTCCAATATATATGGTTGCTGGTTGCTACAATCTTGAAGCTAAATCAGTGTACCAGTAAAGTTAGAAGAGAGAGAGAGCATCCAATTTGGATGTGCAACTGGTGCAAAATCCTTGAGCTATGTAGTGAGTATATAGAACTTACAAAATTGATTACAGAAAAGGAGAGTTATGCCATGCATGTAAACAAACAGTGAAGAAATGGGTCAGTTTTGAGTAGGTACAAGTGCTAATATCTGGGTTTTGATTCTTCTCATAGACATTTGTATCTCTCTGTAAACTCCAAGGTTCTGGGGACAGCTAGGTTGCAAGCTTCTTACCGCTGAATATAATATCTGCGCCACCTCAGATGGAGGGTATTGTCTTTCTGTACATATCTGCGTTTTCCAACAACAAAAAACTGAATCCCACATGTAAAAATTAAAACTTTCCATATTATCCTTTTTCAAAAATTATATATCTCAGCAGCAAGTTGATAGGAGATTAAATCAATTCCCGGTGGCACGAAGCTAGGGCTATCAATGGGCCCGTGCATGTCAAAATTGCTGAATTCATACTCGTCTTCATGTATAGTTGGGATTCAAGATGTATATATATATAAATCTTGTGTTATGGATTTGTGCCACATACAAGAGAAAATGATACCTAAAAGCTAGAACAAGAAAATACAGAACTGGGCACTGGACAAAAAATAGGTACAAATATACAGAAGATAAATGATCTCTAAGCTGTAAATACGGCAACCGCAATGTTGTGAAAGGTTTTTATAACTAATGTACGACATTATTTTTAAATATAGCATTAGAATAAGGACCCAAGAAATACATTGTTTTTAACAAAGGGCCCTTCAATCTATGTTTTGGAAAGGGCTCTATATATCTCAGGTCAGGCCATGGTCCCTTCACCAAAATTGGCTCAAGTGTATATATATATATACGTGTAATATGTGATGGATTTGATGCATCAAATACAAGAGATAAAATGAAACCCATAAAGCTAGTGCAATAAAATACTGAGATGGGGACTAGACAGAAAATATATGATCTCTAAGCTGTAAATAGCTGTGTATGTGTACTAACATATGGAAACTGGACAAATTCAAGCCCGCCAAATCCCAAGGAAATTTCAATATTCTATATATGTTAGGTGGAAAAGTGCCTATTGCAGGGCCTAGGCAACCGATTTTTTGGTTTTTTCAATTTACGTTTTAAGAATATAAGACAACAAAAATAAACTTCTTTCTTGAGAAGGCATAAAACTTTTACAACCAAACATGTCTTGCAAATTAAACACAAATGAAACTACTTAAAAAGAGTGAAAATTCAGCAAAACCCAACTAGTTGTCACCAAGGGCTCCTGCCTGCCTAGATCTACTTTTGGAATAATGGGAAACATATACCAAACTACTTGTACTGACAAAGTACTCCATATTTAGAGGCGAATGAAAACATAATTCCCTAAAAGAGTAATGCTACACTCACAAGAAATGTGCATAAGATGAGGTGTCAATTTATCATTGGGGGAAGAGTGGCTCCACTTCAACTCTTCATCCAATCCTTAAGGTGACACCTCATCTTGTGCACGACTTTTTGGTGAGAACCATTCTTCCTAAAACTGCCAAGAAAATATTGTTTATTTATCAACTTTCGAATTTACCTGTATAATAAGCCAAGTGGCAACGCAAGAGGTGATAAGCTCAGACAGGATTTGAGCTTCACTCGAATCGGAATCATGATGGAAAGCGGGAATCGAGGCACCACCTATTAGCGACAGCTCTGGTGATGTGGAAGTCAACTAGTGTCGAGGAGTTGACCCAGAATCAGGGATGGGTTTTTGCCTACCCAAAGAATCTAAAGCCACTTCGATCCTTGAAAAAGCATCTTCCCCTTCCTTCACTGATGAAAACACCTGAAAATTTTATTAACTTGAAATGTAATTATGTCATGTATTTGGCTATAAGCTATAACAAGCTTAGATTTTTCTGTCCACAGAGAAAAAGAGAAATAGCATAAAAAAACACCCCCTTCTTATTCAAGTTTCGCGGCAACGCCCACTCTCTCTCTAAAACGCAATCCCTCTCTCTATCTCTCTCTCTCTACACAAAAAATGGATTTAGGATTCTCTCTATGTAATTGTTTTTGATTTTATGGTAGGTGTAGGTTTCGAATATCAATCTCCAACATCCAATCGCTAGGTGCACCCAATCTGTGTACGATTTATGGATTGATCCTCTACTGTGATTCGTAAAATTAGGGTCTATGGATTGTACGTTTCGAATTGTATTTGGATTTATGTTTTTGAATTGTCTTGTCTTCTTCTTAATTTTGTTGTCCAGTTGTTAAGTTTTAGATCTGTTATCTAATTGGAATTTGAAATTTGAAATCAATTGATTGTTTATTAGTGAATTTGAGTCGGTCAGTTGTTTACTGCGGATGGATATTTTTGAATTTTGAAAAATATTGAGGTTAGATTTATATATAGTGCTGCTGTGACATTGGTGCTTGCAGAAAACAAAGTGACTTTTGTTGGATATTGTTTTTCCTTTCCATGTTCATGGCTTTATCAGGCAAATACGTCAATCAAATCAATTGCATCGTTGTTATAATCTTGGTTGTATAATTGTATAATGTAATTTCAGTGTTTGATGTTTTTCTTTTTGTTCCTCTGCTTCTCCTTTCTGAACTTGTTTACATTTGCCTTTTGTACTGGTGATGCTAATCCGCTTAAACTGTATATATGGTTCAGTCATTTTTATTTGTCTCAAATTAAGAGTCCTTTGTGTCTTGTTGGGACTAGCAATGTACTCACAATAATAAATAAGTTTGAGTTTAACCATTTATTATGTTCAAATTAGTGTATCCTTAAAAAAGTGGGAAAACAAACATGGACTCAGAATACGGGATTGAGGGAGCTCTTGATAACATGGATGATAGAACAAAGCCTCTCGCTATTCTAGTAGTGGAATGAAGTTGCTAACAAGTAAATGTAGGATTCTTCTTAACAAAACTAAAAAATATTTATTAAGTGTAATCCACCACCTTTTGTGTACTAGTATAACTAGTAAATTCCATTTTTTGAAACTAGGACTATTAAGCATTCCGGTACCTTTTATGGCACTGCTAAAAAAAACCAAACCAAAAGTTATATATTAAGGTAAACATTCTTCATTATCATATTCAGCTTAATGAGTTCTACTAACAAACCACATGTACTCAAATACCATATATATTTGGTATTTTGCCTTTTCGGGGAGTATGTTATCTCTTTATGATGAAATGACATAGTTGTCATTTTTGAAGTTATGATTATTTGTTCCTTCGAGATTGTCCATGCATATATAGACTACTGGTGCCTACAATACTTTCCATGTTGCAAATGGATCATGCACACCACAACCCACACTTGTAGAGGAGTAATCATGACTACAACAGTACGTCACTATTCATGTTTAAGGAAAATTATATTATTCATACCTTTAATAGGTCCTTAAATTATATTATTCATACCTCTGATAAGTTAACTAGATATAGATAGACTAATTCCTACTTTCATGTGCATAGATTGACCCTTAAATGTTATTGTAAAAGTCCTATCAAGATGACCCAAACCACACATAGATTATATGTTATAGTAACAATGAAAGAGATAGATAGGCTACATGAGTAAGTTGTGTAATTCTAGCGTGTGAGTATTTTACCTATTGAAATGACTTTGATGCTTCATGTACGATTATAATGCACATCCTAGGTCCAAATTGTTATAGTTTGTGACTAACCCTTGGATGAGTAGAAAAGAAGGGGTTTGGTGTTGACACCAAGCTCCTCTATAATATGGCACATTCCCAAACTCTTTCTTACTTCTTTTTACTTGTTAAAAATGTTTTTTGATGCAGGGATTGAAAGATTACATGATACATGCATGTCGGTTACATCCAAATGCTTCAAGCATCTTGCTGGTCAACAGGGGTGACATTTCAATCTATGTTTTAATGTGTCTTCTGAAGTTGTTTTACTTCGAAAATTTCCTCCTATATGCTAGTATATGTTGTTTCTAAATTAACCACATCTCTTTAATCTTCAATGGTTTGCATCAGTAGTTAACTCTCGCTATTATATCCACATATGAGTCACTAACATTTGTATTTTTCAGATATAAAGTCATTGATGGCCCCAACAAGAAAAACTAGAAGAGTGAACAAGCGGTTTTCAGAATATACGGAGGTCTTTCCTGATAAAGATGTTGGGAATTCAAGCAAAAGTCAGGGACATGTGAGTATATCTTAAATTTTTTTTAACTGCCAAGATTGAAGGATTCAATATGAGTTACGAACTCTTGAGATATAGACTCAATCTTAAGAATGAGTCTAGAGTCCAAGAGTGTCGAAATGCCACGAAGATTAAATCTTACCTTGGTAGCCAGTGAAATTATTTTGATTTATGCAATGTTGCATACTCATGTTTCAGCCTATATCCATTTCAATTAAATCCAAATATAATTCAAGTCCTTACAAGTACTGCGTCCCATCCACTTTTTATTAAATCTTTTTTCTTAGTTTCATTTTGGTATAAAGGGGATCTACTCATGGCAGTATACCAAAATGTACCACTTCTACTAAAGAATTACGATTGATTTAATTATATCTTGAACTTGTTCCCGATTTAATTATATCATGGCAACATATACTTCGTGTTTCCAAAATTATCACAATTATCTTTTTAAATGAAGTCCAATTCAAATCCGTGGTTGACCACCAAGTGTATCAGTGTACCACTTATATCAAAAAAGATGAAGTCCAATTCGAATTAATACTAGTAAAGCATTGGTGATTTGATTCCAACGCAGACCTGGCCCCAATTCAGATGGGCATCCGATAAAATATGGATGCCATTAGCCTCAAGTACTTTTTTTGAACAATAAAATAACCCAAATTTAAATTCAAGGTTCTAAAGAAGTACGAAGATGTGATTAAAGTTCATTTACATAGTTAATCCAATTTATTGAAGAGTATGATATACATTATTGGCTCACTACCTAAATGTTTAAGCTTTTAGGTACAATTGCTTCTAACTTGGTATCAGAGTTCAGGTTCTATAAGATTTCGGGTTTGAATTCTCCCACTTGCATTTATTTCCCTCCTTTATACTAGCGCACAAAGTGCACCAGGAATTGTTTGTGCAAAAATGCACCTTGAATTGAATTGTCTCTCCACATGTGAGTGAATGGGTGTCGCACGTGAGGAGTGTTGAATGTATGATATACATTGTTGATCCACTATCTAACGGCTTAAGCTTTTGGGCATTGGCAAAGTGGAAATGTTTCTATAATATAGATATCGGGATAGGCTTTCAAGTAGCTTTTGGATCATTTTGTAGTAGCTTCTTAGGACCTTGCAGTTTTTTTTTTCAGCACTTTTTTGTTTCCCTCTTGTTTGTTCTATTTAATTTTTGGTGGACCTCTAGTCCAACCAATAGAAGATCTTTCTCTTTTTAATAAGTAAATATATATATATATATATATATCGCGTATAAAAAGGGCTTGTAAAATTGGCCCCTTGATAGTGAATTCTACTTTCTTCATGCTGATGTGTCAAGTTCTCCTAGGAGGTTTATGAAAGGGGAAAAAATGTCAAAGAAGTCCAATGTTGTTATTCATAAATAGTAATTAAAAAGATGACAATTTTGAACAGTAAAAATAAAAAATTATTATTCATAAATACAACTCATAAATAGTAAAAAGTATATGAATAGTACTTGAGAGCACTATTCATTAACAGTAAAAAGTACTTTTATTATTCACGACAAATTACTATTCATCTATTCCAATCTCTCAATAATTCTAGGGTGATTCAGAGTTAGTACTACCATAATATTCGAAATTAGACTTAGGTACGTTTTATTTTCTTTTGACAAATTAGATTTGGGTACAAATTCCATTAATCCCCGTTAAAAGTTAATGGTCAGATGGCCACATGACTTTTAACCAGATTATAAAATTAAAATGTTTAAAAAGAAAGGGAAAAAAAGGCAAAAAGAAAGAGGAGCCTCGAACCCATGACCTAGAGCTTGCCGGTGCTTCCCTTTAAACCACTGAACCACACGCAAGTCTTAGATGCAGAATATATTTAAAAGGTCATAAATGATAATGATACAGTATATAAGCCTAACAGCACTAGAGAATTGCAGAAGGATTATATTTCTACTAACAAAAAGTCCACAAAAGAATTAATCAAGAAAACGTTATTTTCTACTCAATGAAATGAGATCTAGAGAAAACACACTAAAAGACAGAAAATGAGGAGATAGACCAGGCGAAGAAGATACCAACATACCAATAGTGACTCAGAATAAAATTGTAGAGCAATGGAATTCTTGTCTTGCACCATGGCCTAGTTTCCTCCACAGAATGCCCAAGACAAATATTATAGTAGCCATATGCTTGAAAAGTAATAAATGGAACAAAAACACAAATAGAACGCAAAGCTTCCGCGATAAGAACCTGCACTGCCAACTGGCGTAGAAGTAAAAAAGATTTAGCAGAAAAATAGTTGGAAAATGATCGCACTATTAAATATAGTTGTCAGTGCAGAGAAAAATGATCGCACTTCCGATTCCTCTTGCTTTAGAAGAAACAGATTGTAGTGTTTTATTTCCGCTATCCAGGATTGATTACCTACCGGGATAAAAAGATGCAAAGGCCGCAATATGTTGTCCATCTAAATTATCATAATACTAATAATAAGTATGACATGTACCTCTAATGATCTTGTTATATAATCTTAAAGGCAATACACATATATGAACCAGAAAGGAAATTTATAAGATAGCAACAGACTATGCAGCTACAGAGTCAAAAAGCAGACTCTCTGAAACGAGAATGGCCAGATAGACAAATGGCTAACCCAAGTTCAAATTCCTTCTTGATGAAGTAAACGTAGCATTAACTGAGAACAAAATGGAAGAAAGAAAATAGTCAAGTTTGAACAAATAGTGGGGGACTGTTTCAAGAATAATGAATACTCCCTCCGTCTCAGAAAGATGACTCCACTTAGACTTTCACACTTTTTAAGGAAACGCTAATGTCAACGTAATCAATGGTCAAAACTACAAATCATTTTTTCCACGTGAAATTTGGTACATTGATTATATCCCTAGAAGGAAATTGGACAATCAATTTCAGACGTCCCGAAACAAAAGTGGACTATCTTTTTGAGACGGAGGCAATATAATTTAAGGTAGGAGAGGACAGGCTGGGAATAACAATTCGAAAACACATGGTACTGCTAGATAGAATCTGCGTAGCAAAACCATATACTAAGAATGGTAGATGAACCATGTTAAACTGGGCAAGTATATAGGTCCAAATAGTAACATTACCCATGTGGTGATTGAGAAACTGCCATGTCAATGAATCATTGCATGTTGGTGAAATTTAACGAAATTGGATGTGGGCGAAAATAAATAAATATCGAAAATAGTCGAGGCGTGCTGGGCACTGTCCTTAAGAGAAGATTTCGCCCCTCTAGGATAATATCCCGATGCAAATAGGCTTTTGTGGCGTCTTCTCCCCAGGATACAACGACTATGATTCTATAAGGGTGCACTCCCAAATATAGAACCCTTGTGGGTAGCTTTATATGTTTCTCTGGTACAAGATTTATTTTGGAGGGGTTGTGTTATTTCTCTCTTGGTTTTTTTTTCTCCTTTTCTTATTTTTATTCTTGATTTCCATAAGCATATACCTCCTCCTATTTATAAGTGATCTAAGGAGGTGGAATTGAAATCTTGATTAATTTTGAATAATACACTTATGTAGAAGTTTCATGATAATTCAAAAGATAACTTTGAATAAATGAATACAAATACAATTTGAATACAATCTCCTAGAAGCTTCCATGTACACACATGTAGAAACTTCAAGATACAATTTCCTAGAAGCTTCCATGTATACACATGTAGAAATTTCAAGATACAATTAGAATTATGTAGAAGCCTTATCAATTTTGTATTTTAAAATATACAAAATATACAACAATCCCCCACTATTTTAAAATACAAAATATACACCGAAATTATGCCAGAGAAACGCGAGAATACAATGTGTCAGTACTGGTGCCTTTCGGGCTATGAACCATACTTAGGGTAACAAATCTTATTTCACAGGAACTTGGTGAAACTAAGTTTCTATGAACCAAAGATCCTTTGTGTGAAATAGAGGACTTGATACCCACACTGTACCCTCTATATATCGCTGTTCCGCGGTTTTGCGCATTTTGGCCCTGCGCTATCCTGGTTTTCATGAGTGCTCTAGAAGACCTGCCTAAGTCTTCATAAGAACCGGCCCAGTTCTACACTCATATAGGTGGACTTCCATCAAGTGTGTACTGCAGTTTACACACCACCTCAGATAGTTTTGGGCTATGGAATCCATTAAGAGTAGAAGCTCAACCTCATCCACTGCAGAAAGCACTATCTCGCCATAGGGAGGGACGTCTCAAATATTATAAAGTCGATAGTGCTCCAGGACAACAAGTGACTTGTTTTTACCCCTATGAACCTACTTCATGGGATCTCCAATCACATAGGTGGGGTTACCATCACTCTCGCCCTATGTTCTAGGCATAAGTCCCATCCCCCTTGACGTATCAACCACTTTCCGCCTATTAAGTGGTTTTGTCAGAGGATCGGCCAAATTCAACTCTGACTTCACATAATCCAGAGATACAACTCCAGATTCAAGCAGCTGCTTTATTATATTGTGTCTCAGACGTATATGCCTGCTTTTCCCATTATACATCTTACTTTTAGCTTTTGCTATTGCAGCCTGACAATCGCAATGAATATAAACTGTAGTAGGCAGTTTTGAACCAATGGGAAGATCTGCCAAGAGGTTTCTAAGCCACTCGGCCTCAGTATATGCCTTTTCTAAGGCAATTAGCTCAGACTCCATGGTCGAACGAGCTATACACGTTTGTTTGGAAGATTTCCAAGACACTGCACCTCCACCAAGAGTAAACACATAACCACTAGTGGATTTTATATCTTCTGAATCAGATATCCAGTTTGCATCACTGTACCCTTCTAACACTGATGGAGATTTGCCAAATTTTAATCCATAATCAATTGTGCCTTTTAAGTACTTGGCTACTCTTTCTAGTGCATTCTAGTGTTCCTTATTAGGACACTGAGTATATCTACTTAATCTACACACAGCGTAAGCAATGTCAGGTCTTGTACAATTCATCAAGTACATTAGGCTACCAATGATTTGGGCATATTCACATTGAGAGACACTATGGGCTTTATTTTTCTTAAGTTGGGTATTTCCATCATAAGGTGTCGAAACAGGTTTACAATCAAAATACCCAAACTTTTTTAATATTTTATCAACATAGTGCTCTTGTGATAAAATGAGACCATCACATGTTTTGATAATTTTAATTCCTAAAATTACATCAGCTTCTCCCATATCTTTCATATCAAAATTAGAAGTTAGGAATTTCTTGGTCTCATTAATCACATGCAGGCTAGTACCCATAATGAGCATATCATCAACATACAGGCATATAATTACATGTGTTAGTATCAAAGGATTTATAATAAATACATTTATCTGCCTCATTTATCAAATAATCATTTGATACTAACACCTTATCAAATTTCTCATGCCATTGTTTTGGTGCTTGTTTCAGCCCATATAAAGATTTAACTAGCCTGCATACCTTGTGCTCACTGCCAGGAATTACATAACCCTCTGGTTGATTCATATATATTTCCTCTTCTAATTCACCATTTAAAAAGGCTGTTTTAACATCCATTTGATGAATAATTAAATTATGCAAAGCAGCCAAAGCAATTAAAGTTCTAATTGAGGAAATTCTAGACACAGGAGCAAAGGTATCAAAATAATCTATACCTTTCTTTTGATTGAACCCTTTAGCAACCAATCTTGCTTTATATTTTTCTATTGACCCGTCTGGCCTCAACTTCCTCCTAAATACCCACTTACTACCAATAGGTTTCGCACCAGGAGGCAAATCAACTAATTCCCATGTATTATTAGATAAGATGGATTCTAATTCATTTTTGATTGCCTCTTTCCAATGGGTTGAGTCAGGAGATGTTATTGCTTCAGTATAAGTTTGTGGGTCATTATCTACTAGAAAAGTGTGAAAATTATCTCTAAAATTGGTTGTTTTTCGTAATCTTTTACTTCTCCTTAATTCACTTTCGGAATTTGTTTGGGGTTCCTCAATAGGTTCATGATAAGATATAGACTTACTAATTTTTGTTTTCATAGGAAATATATTCTCAAAGAAATCAGCATTTTTAGTTTCCATAATAGTATTAGCTCCAATCAAACTATTTGGTAAAATTAAGAATCTGTAAGCCGCACTATTATGGGCATACCCTATAAACATGCAATCAATAGTTTTAGGTCCCAATTTTCTCTTTTTAGGTTCTGGGATCAGGACCTTAGCTAGACACCCCCACACTTTGAGATAATTAAGGTTAGGTGCATGACCTTTCCATAATTCATATGGTGTTTTGCCAGTTTTCTTATAGGGTATTCTATTTTGTATATGACATGCAGAAAGAATTCCTTCCCCCCACAACTTCAGTGGTGCCCCAGAACTAATTATCATTGCATTTACCATTTCTTTGAGAGTTCTATTCTTCCTTTCTGCTATCCCATTTGATTCAGGTGAGTATGGAGGTGTAGTCTCATGAATTATCCCTTGTTCTTCACAAAATGTATTGAAGATATTAGATTCATATTCACCTCCCCTATCAGATCTTAATCTTTTAATTTTCTTATTTAGTTGATATTCAACTTCTGATTTATATTTTGCAAACATCTCACCTGCCTCATCTTTATGTCTTAATAGATATACTTTTGTGTATCTTGAATAGTCATCTATGAATGTGACATAATAAAACTTTCCTCCTCTGGTCATGGTTTGCTTTAAGTCGCCTAGATCAGTGTGAATTAACTCAAGTAATTCAGTTTCTCTTTGTACTGATTTACATGTCTTTTTAGTAAATTTTGATTCAGTACATATTTCACATTTATTAATTTTACTGTCAGAAAAATTTGACAGTAAACCAGAATCTTTCATTTTCTGAATATAGGAGTAATTCACATGACCTAGTCTACCATGCCATATATCAATAGAATCAACCACGTAGGCAGAAGAGGTAGTTTTATTAATAATATCTTGTACATATAACATAAATAGTCCTTGACTAGCATATCCTTTTCCTACAAAAACACCATTCTTAGTCAGGACTAATTTGTCACATTCGAATGACATTTTGATACCAGCCTTTCCAAGCAAAGACACAGATAGAAGATTTCTACTAATCTCAGGAACATGAAGTACATCACCTAGTGAGAGGGTTTTTCCAGATGTTAATTTGAGAAGAACATTTCCTTTGCCAAGAACTGGGGTAGGCCTTAAGTCACCCATATAAACTTGTTCTTCTCCTTTTCTTATTGGTGTGTAATTCGAGAATGATTCTCTATCAGCACAGATGTGTCTGGTAGCTCCAGAATCTACTACCCAACTTTTCTTTTCAGCCACCATGTTTACTTCAGTGACAACAGCCGCAATGACATCTCCCTCAACTATATTAGCTTTGGGAGGATGATTATTTTTGTTGTCTTTTCTATTTTTACACTGGAAAGCTTTATGACCTTCTTTTCCACAAACATAACATTTTGTTTTTCTTTTAAATCCCGAGCTTTGAGCTTGCAAATTCTTATTGTTTTGTTTGTTGTTATGTTTGCGAAGATTACCACGAGGTTTGCTAGAACTCCCTTCTATAATATTAACTTTGGATTGAAATTCCTTTGATAATGAAGACATATCTCTTTTCCTGTTTTGTTCTTCTATTCGGATGTGTATGACAACATCTGCAAGACTCATTTGTTTTCTTTTATGTTTCATATTATTTTTATAATCCTTCCATGAGTCTGGCAATTTTTCAATCAAGCATCCGGCAATAAAAGCTTCAGGAAGAGTTATGTGTTCATTTTGAAGATCATTAAGTAGCATATGAAATTCATTAATTTGAGTTGAAATATCTTTATCCTCAGTCATTTGGAATTTTAAGAAATTCCCAATAGCATATTTTTGAGTTCCAGCATCCTCTATTACATATTTCTTATGCAAGCTTTCCCAAATTTCATAAGAAGATTTGTATGAGCAATAAATATCAAAAAGCTCATTACATAAAGTGCTTAAAATCGTGTGGCGACATACCTTGTTGCCGTTTTTACAATTCTGTATAGTTAACTCATAATTTTCTGAACCTTCTTGAGGCTCAGGTTGAGTGAGATATTGAGCAAGGTTCAGCACATCCAGTGTTGAGTATATGCTTTCTTGCCATCGTCGAAAGTGAGTTCCATCGAAACGATCAATCTTTGATGTGTCTGGCAACGAACGAGCAGCAACTAAAGCAGCATCCATAATCTTCTCTTAAGATTGTTGGTGAAATTTAACGAAATTGGATGTGGGCGAAAATAAATAAATATCGAAAATAGTCGAGGCGTGCTGGGCACTGCCCTTAAGAGAAGATTTCGCCCCTCTAGGATAATATCCCGGTGCAAATAGGCTTTTGTGGCGTCTTCTCCCCAGGATACAACGACTATGATTCTATAAGGGTGCACTCCCAAATATAGAACCCTTGTGGATAGCTTTATATGTTTCTCTGGCACAAGATTTATTTTGGAGGGGTTGTGTTATTTCTCTCTTGGTTTTTTTTCTCCTTTTCTTATTTTTATTCTTAATTTCCATAAGCATATACCTCCTCCTATTTATAAGTGATCTAAGGAGGTGGAATTGAAATCTTGATTAATTTTGAATAATACACTTATGTAGAAGTTTCATGATAATTCAAAAGATAACTTTGAATAAATGAATACAAATACAATTTGAATACAATCTCCTAGAAGCTTCCATGTACACACATGTAGAAACTTCAAGATACAATTTCCTAGAAGCTTCCATGTATACACATGTAGAAATTTCAAGATACAATTAGAATTATGTAGAAGCCTTATCAATTTTGTATTTTAAAATATACAAAATATACAACATTGCAATCACCTTGACTTCACATAATTTCGATCTAAACCAAATACCTAAGGAAACGACACCGCCAAAATGGTAAAAGATAACGAAACCAGAATTCTATCAGCTTACACTCCTTTGGTGTATCAGATGTTTTGATCATTTATAGTTCATGTACGCAGTTGGTAGTGAAAAGGGACTCAATGTTTCTGTAACAAATACCCCTCATAAACTACAGAAGTAGAAAAAACTAATAATCTTTCTCCATTTACAATATTCTACATTTCTCATGTACATTGCAAAAGCAATTGATTTCAGCAATTAAAGAAGAAAAAGATCAGTCTATCCATTAAGTACATACATGAAGGACTAATAAAATGAATAAATCAGTGGTGGAAAAAGAGAGCACTCTTTACATTAAGTTGGCAAAAGTACACAGATTACGCACGTGAGGAAAGTGGGATATCATATTTATCCAAAGTCATTACATTCCAAGTTCCTCTAGAAATGGAGCAAGCTCGTTAAATAAAATGAAAATTTTGAGATTTCTAGTACAGGAAAGAATTGTTTATTTCGATTGTTGTAACAAAAACTCATTACTGACCACCTGCCTCTCTATTTGGACAGTTTGTAGTAGTTTCATATCATAACTACCTATACATCCAAATTTTACACTCTCCCAGGAATGTGTCAGCTACCCTCTACTTTCACAGGATTGAATTAATCGACATAAAGATTCAAAATATATGCATTTTGCAGGATTGAATTAAGGAACTGTAAATAAATAAGATTGTTTCAATGATTCATCCCTTCAACTTTAAGCCATAAAGTTTCACTATAAGGGAAAGTATAATATACTGTAACAGGAACTGGAACTGGTAATCAAATTGAGCAAAAGGCTTACATAAGATCGCTTATTAACAAAGACAGCATCATAAGCTCAGTGCATAGTCTGAAAGCAAATATATCCAGCATTTAGCACCCCATTTGACCTTGCAGATCCAGAGAGAGCAAGCCAAAGTGTTGAATAATTGCTTTTACCAGACATTAGGTGATACAGTCCTCCAATTGATAAAAGAGCATATAAACTCTCGGAGTATCTGCATATCACAAAGGGCAAGCTATACTCAGTGGAATCACTCAGTTTTTTCAGTTTTAATATGAACCGAGACTAATAGGATGAATACATGGATGAGTAAAATATGGAAGCGGGGATTGAAGCAAAACAAAATTGATGCCCTCGGTGCCGCCTCTGGATCCTTCAAAACAATAACTGAAAGCCTGATTGAATGACAAAGTAAAAATAAAGAATAATCAGGCACAAATCGTATGCACCTCAACATAGATATATATAATACATGAGTAAATGTAGATAAACATGTAGGCCTTTTTGACTTTGCCCTCCATAGACTTAACCCCCAGTTTTTATAACCGATAAACTCCCCCCACCCCCCTTGTATGCGGGGGAATATCAAAGAATTGCGTAAAAACAGGGGGTTACGTCAAAGGATTATGTTAAAAAAATTAGACATTGCCCCCATTTTTTATGTAATTATTCAGAATTCCCCTACATGCAAGGGGAATAAGTCTAATTTCACATTAAGAACAGGGGCAAAGTCAAAAAGGCCCTTTTCAATCAAGATAATGATTTAGTTAACTCTTCTTGGCTAAAAATAAACTGTTGTGAAAGAAGAACCACTGTAGTTGGCAAAATATTGCAGGGGGGAAGCCTAATAAGATTTCCATTTAATATAAACATATACACCTTCAGTCTCAAATTAAGAGTCCCGCTTTGACTTTTGTATTTTTAACAAAACATACATATACATTTTTATGTTGTCTACTCATCATGTTTGTATACCACAGGTTAAGTTTCATTGTGCATTTGTATTGGTATGTCATATTTATTTATTGTTTCCTCCTACCGTCCACGTGCATACTTCATGATCCCATACTCCAATAACAAATCCATGAGTAATTCTAGAGAGACCACCCAAATAAACTGATCAGGCAGACCGCCTGATGTGTCAAGTATAAAAAGACAAAAATAAATGAAGAGAGACGTGCGGCGCCTGAAGTTAAAAAATGCAGAGGAAAAGAAAAGAAAAAAAAGCAAAGAATAAACTTTCCCTCCTCCCTACAATTGAAGAGAAAATAAAGAAAAATATCAGTTCATATTCTCTTCTCCATAGAACCTCTCTCTATAGAAAACATGTGTAGTACGATATCAAGATCTGTGAATGAACAGAAATATACATTTACATCAAATGGTGTTTGGCAGTTGCGAAAATAGAGGGATGGAAGAACTCTCTCTAGAAAACATTGATGATAAAAGAAGGGTCTTTCCTAATTTTTATATTTCAAATTCTTTTGATCCAAAACTCACATCCCTCATTTCAAAAAAACCACATATCTAGTACTTTATACAAAACCATGCTTCAAAATCTGAGATATTTGTGATTTAGCCCAAGTCAGTTTTAACACTTTGATCCATCCCTCAAGATCTAATTAACAATTGTCAGATTTGTTTGTATAAATATGTGTGGGTGAATCATCAGAAACTAAATACAATAGAAGGTTGGGGTTTTGATTTGTACTCAGGGAAAATTATAATCTTTAAGGAAAATTGAGAGATTGGAGAGACAGAAATGGGTATTTATTTGGAAAGAAAGAGAGAAGAGAGATGGTGTGCTCTGTGCCAAAGGATGACAGTTTGACAGAGGGCTGCGACGGTGTTGCCGACTAGAGAAAAGGAGAGGGAGATGCAAGTGTAGGGGGGGAGAGATTTTTCTTTTTTCTTTTCTTTTTCTCTCCGTGCATTTTTCAACCTCACGTGCCCACGTCTCTCTTCTTGATTTATTTTTGTCTTTTTCCGCTTGACACGTCAGTCGGTATGCCTGATTGGTTTACTTCAGCAGTCTCTCTAGAATTTTTTACCATAAATCTTTACACCTTCAAAGTGAATTGAAGCATTCAAGATAACTTAACTACATAAGAAAGACCAAATAGAGGTACGAGGACCGAGTACGATTGTGAGAAAGGAACAAAACCACATTGAAAAGAACTTTTAGGGGATTTATGATAACCAATTACGTTGTGATCAGATTGTTTAATAGGCTCAAGGCATTCCTAAGCACGGTTGCTCTTCTGAGAGTCCATTTTCAACCCGAGAAAAAAATTGGTTACATGTAAGTTGTGTGAAAACGGACCAATAGTTTCTAATGCTCTAGCCAGAAGGGGGAGGGGGAGGGGGGAGATTGATATTCTATCTTAAAGATGTTCAAAAAAGTTGTTCCGGCCAACACATTGCCCCATAAATTCCTTAGAGTGATTCTTCAGCAATCCATATATAGTCGATGTTTCAATATGCAAATGGACACAAGGAGGAAACACAAGATGGTGTCGAACGTCGATCAAGAAGGTGATGTGGGGCATAGTGGTCCTATGTTTAGACTTCAGAATTTTGAAAACAGTGGGGATTTACTTAGTTTTTGAAGTTTGTAACCTCCTAAGATAGTTTCTGGGGACCATCTACAAAGGGCTGTGCCTAAATATATGGACTTAAATAATGAAATAAATTTAAGGCATGTACTTTAGCGATTTTATTATGATTCATATCAGGGTAATTATGTCTTGCTAACTTGAGGGATTTTCTTTGAAGTTTTCCTGATTAGTCATGTGACCATGCCTATATAAATGCATGGTCAAATTGTATTATTCAGCCTTGAATGAATTAAAATTAACTATTCAGAATTTCTCCCCCTCTTATTATCTGTTTCTCCCTCTTTCCTGCATCAAAATGGTATCTCAGACTTTGGCCCACTACTGAACCATTGTTGCCTCATTGCTCATGGCAAATTGCAGCCACACTGGATCTCAATATTGCTTTAACACTACAAATTCTTAGGCCAGATATGACATCACACAGCCACCTGTTGTAGCATGGTACGTGTCATGCCACCTCAGTACTTACATGGCATTTTTCATAGTTGAAGAGTGCCAGCACCTTAGACCACCTACGCTTGAGGGTGCCAACCCCTCAGGCCCACATGACTAGCAGCCTACCTTACTCGCAAGGGTGCCAACCCCTTGGACTCACAGGCCCATCCTGGGCTTGGAATATCACCCCTACTAGGGAGCAAGCTAACACACTAAGGGACTA
Organism: Lonicera japonica; assembly: GCA_021464415.1. Lineage (NCBI taxonomy): Eukaryota > Viridiplantae > Streptophyta > Magnoliopsida > Dipsacales > Caprifoliaceae > Lonicera > Lonicera japonica. The sequence goes on from JAKCWG010000926.1 coordinate 77,321, forward strand.
CATCCTACATCTTTACACCCGGAGCTCCACAACTCGATGCCACACGCTAGCAGTCTAGCACGTTCTCCATGGGACACTTGAAGGTACTTGGTTTGGCGGCTGAAGCCATGGGACCTTGCCAAGGTAATGGTCTTTCCTATGGCTAAGAGAGAGTGGCAAAAGTGGTATGGCAGTGTCTCTATGCATTCCATCGGGATAATCTAACAACAAGCGTGACTTATCATGAGTCCTCAACTACGTTGCGTACCATATCACAAACCCTTCAACTGATAAGGATATCAGCGTAGCGTACAAGGAATGGACTCCCACCAGAGCTATAAATAACATGCCTGGTATTCGTTTTAATCATCAACCAGCCGATCAACACAACTACAACCACTCCCCTCTGCCCTCTCTCCCTTAGTAGGATTGCCATACGCTTCCACCCTCAACCCTTTACTCCCGTGTCCATCGTTGTCCGTGCGTAACGCCTCACCCTAGAACCCAGCATCTCTCTCTTTGGTGCCAGGTAACCCTACCAAGCACTACCATCCTACGACTGTATTTTGGAAGCATAAAAAAATAAACAGAAAGATGACCGCCTAGCGCCTACTCATCTAGCCAATTTTTCCACCAATTAGTGTCTAGGTGAGGCACCGCCTAGGCTAATTTTTGGAACAATGATTATTGACCTATCTACAATTATCCTACAACTGTACCAATTTTTACTTCACTAACTGTTAAGACTTAAGAGGATATAGCTAAGGTACCTGCCTACCCAAAACCATGGTTTGATATAGTATATCGTCGATTGATGAGTGCTCATCTCATCAAACAAAAGCATACTGCTAAACACACACACAAATGGTACTTACCTGTAAAGATATACTGCTGCAAAAAGAAATGCAACATTATTAAGCACATAGCCAGATAATCCCAACACAGCCCTGTGACTGATAAGTGGAATTAATGGAGCAAAAGTTGCAAAATAAATAAATATGAAAGAGAGAAAATTTTAAATATGAAAATCAACAAATTTGACATAAAAGAGCTCTGGTGCAACTGCTAAGCGCCCGTTTGGTCACGTAAATTGACTAATTTTTAAAATTAGTTCACCTTCGATTAACAAATTTTAAGTTTGTGCATTATTAAATAATTTAGTTCTAATTCATGAAGTGTTTAGAAGACTTGAATAAGAAATTTCAAATGCTAAAATAAAAACATCTTCTAAATTCTTCGATATCATATAAAGTTATGTCTAGAGATATGAATTTTCGAGTTCTAGTGACTTAATTTGAGTTTTCATAAACCAACTTGAATTATCATATTATTTACGATTGTTCGATTTTCACAGCCAAACACAAATATATGTAACAATCGTAAATTGCCTAATTGTGAATTGTCTATCTAATTCACAAGTCACAACAACCAAAGGAGCCCTAAATCAACAATCAAAAACCAAAACCAGTCAAAATTAACCAACTAACAAACCTGTTGTGGAGAGGAAAGAAATGGAGATAGGGAGAAGAGGCAAGAAGGCGAAGGACTGCTCCTATTCGTAACCCCCGCATTGCGCGATTAGGACGAAGTAGACGCCGTCCCACGCGATGCTCTCTTCAATAGCTGAAGCACTGCGAGGGAAGCGAATGTTAATGCCATGGCTGCTGCTGCCATTGTTGGAGGAGGAAGAAGAGATGCAATTATTAGGGTTTAATGATGCAGAGGTGTCGTAGGGGCTGAGGAGATTCCTCCAGAGTATGATTAGTGCTATGACAAGGAGTCTTGATGCGATTGCTGATCGGAAAATGAGGCGAGTGTGATTGGTGGTGGTGGTGGTGGTGGTGGCGGCGTGATTTTTTTCAATTGAATTTTGAATGCTCCTCGTCATCGTCGTTGATGTTGAGGTTGGGTTTTTTTGGTTTCAAAGTTTCCGGGGAATGCTATGTACTGCGTGACGGCGGGTTACGGTGGTGCGGCGATGACTTTTGGGGGACTTCGGCTCATCATTCCCCCAATCTCCGGCCAAGATGAATTTATTTTCAAATTTGGTATAATCTATAATACAAATCAAGCTACAATACAATTAGAAATTAGGGGAGGTCCGGTTACATATTGGTTTTTATCAAAAGTTTAATATATAATATTTTTTTAAATGAATAGTTTAATCTTTTTATTTTCATTATAATCTATAATACAAATCAAGTGATTAGTGTTAGATCAAAAGGAATAGTTTATTTTTAATTAGTGATTAGTGTTAGAGGTTTATTTTATTTTATATTTTAAATTAAAATATTTGAATAAATTAAAATATTATTTAATTAATAAAAATATGTTATTTATTATTTAAATTACTCCCTTCTTATTTTTATCAAGTTTCAATCATACAAGAAAATTTTGCACAGAAATATAGACTGCAATATGAACTTTGCAATAAAATATAGACTGTAATATAAACTTTGCACTAAAAATATGAACTGCAATATGAACTTTGCATAAAAAAAAAAAAGAATGTGCAAACTTTCTTTTGCATAATCTGTGCTTTCCATAGCAGTGCAAATTTAAATTTGCACAAAACAATTGCAAATAAAAAAACTCAATGGCAACACACATGAACATAGAAAAAATGATTCAATAAAATGCGATACATATTCATTCAAAATCTACAACAAAGTATTTTTGACATCATATTCACCATCGTCGTTGATGTTGTGGTTAGGTTTTTTTGGTTTCTAAGTTTTTTTGGCTCATCATTCCCCCCAACTCCGGTCAGGGTGAATTTTCTTTCATATTTTGCCGAACGAAAGGAAAGGAAAATAGAAATGATTATATTTCAATAGTTTAATAGTAGTATATTTTTGAGAGGGAGGGACAGGAAATGGATAGCTTTTAATATTTGAGAGAATTAAGTGAAAAATGAAAAGTTTTAATGAAATTATTTTTTTATTTTAAATTTAAGATTAATTTATTAATAATATATTAAATTTTTTTTTTTTTTTATTTAAATAAATTTTTTTTTGGTTCTTAGTTATCCAAATGAATAAAAAATTAAAATAATTCAATTCAATTTCATTTTATTATATTATTTTTCTCTTAATTAATCATTTCATTTGTATCCCTTCCTTCAATCCAAACGAGAACCGTTGGTATAACATGATTTAAGTAGCGGAAGTAAAAACGGCGGAGATATTGGCACCCAAAAACATAAAATTCTCATTTTATTCCGTCATTTATAATTATTACTCGATTCTTGAAGGTCGAGTAAAAATTTTTATACACGGTTCTTAACAATAGAATAAAGTATTATCAAATTTATATCCAGTTTTTCACAATCAAGTGACATAGACCTTACTTGATTGTCAAATACCAAATGAAAAGTGAGAGTGTTTTCGAGAGATATTGGGGTGCCAGTATTTCCACACTAATAAAAATTTGGCATCTCTTTTCTAGCTCCATCAATCGGGATATATGACTCGAGTTTAAATTATTATATACATACTTTTAAAACTAGAACTCGACTCAATTTAAAATACACACCTTCTATGTTTAAACTTAGCTTATATTTTACTATGAGTTTTGGGCATGAATTCAAGCTCGCCTGTATAGATGGAAAGGATTAATTTATGAACTGGTTTGAGACTGCCCATTCGAGTATTAAAACAATCAATACTTAAAAAATATTATATTATCCATAATGACAAGAGTCATTATGTTAGACTTAATTAAAATTGTAGTAGAATATTCGGATCTTACCTCCAGCCATTGATGTTCAAGTTGAGATTTAAAACACTGATTTCTGCATTTGCTTCAGACGTAGGACACTTAATTATTTAATTTTATTTGAATAGATTAATTTTTTTATTTTATTTGTAAAGACCTTCTAACATATTATCTCACAAAACTCACGTTTATTTATGATGGGAACCACATGTATATATAAGATAGGACAATTTTGACTTTACACCTAACGTTTTATCTCATAATTTGAGTTTGCATTCCACGTTTTTTTTAAGGTTCCACCCTATTGTTAATAAATTATGTTAGTTAATGTTATGATACTTTTTATTGACAAAAAAGGCCCTTATGATCCGATATTTTTAATTTATATTTGTTTGTGCGCCCCGATACTTCAAAAATTGCAACTTAAAAGTAGATCACATGCACTGCAAGCACATTTTTAGTAAAATATGGTATATTTGTGACTATATATTTTGTAATATTTGTGAATATCTTACAAGTTTTTATTTACACACTATGACATCCATGTAACTAAAATATGTAATTAATTACTTTAAGTTTTATACATGATTTAAAACTCTATATTTTTTTTATGTAAAATGCTTTAGATGGATTTATTCCACTTTATATTCATTATTGTTAGTATTAATTTGATTTGATTGCTTAGTCTTATCAAGATGCTTAATATTAATTTGATTTATGTCCACTTCATAAAATTTTATACTCAAAATAAAAAGTAATATATGATATATATATTATTAGAATATATCTAAGTAGATATATGTACTAAATTAAATATTATGAAGATGTTTACTCTACTACTCTCATACAATCTTCCATCTCTGGCTTTACCTTTAATATTATATAATATAATGAAAAGTATATGACACTTATTTGAGTGTGTTTAAGAAGTGCCAAAGAAGCCTCTTAAACAAAATTTATTTATTTTTAATTATGGGCAGGATAAAAGAGATGTTGTACACATGTCCACGGAGTGTATGTACGTCTGACACGGACATGTTAACTTCTAAGGGGTCCATGTTTCTTGAATAAAGGTGATATGAACATGCTACATTGATTTATACTTTAAATAATTTATTTGGAGTAACTATTCAATTTATTTTGGTGAGAATTCATGTTTTTTCATATAAAATTAACTTTGAAAATGAATCTATAAGAACCTTAGTAATTCAATGCCTTCATGAAATTGTAATTTTAACTATTTTATTTTGAAATAAAAAATCTAACCTTTTATTCAAACCCACTCACCCACCCCCTAATCAAAATGTCGTTATAACTTCTCAACTGAATGAAAAATTGTAGATACAATGATTACATATTTTAGTTACGCGTGTCATCAATGTTTACAAAAAAATATATAAAAAAAAAAGCTTGAAAAGATCATTCAACTATATATTACAAGACTAGTGTTGGGGGAGATAAAAAAAAATAGAAATAGAACTTGGGTCAAGCTACACCTAAACTAGACCTAAAGCCTAATAATTAGATGGCCTAAGCCCATAACTTCAACAAGCCCAAGCACAACTCCCAGCCGAAATGGTCCTTACTTGCGGAGATGGTCCAATATGGCTGAGACAATCTCACTAAACTATCAAGATATGGCAGTACATTAGAACGGGTGAGGACATATGTAAAGCGTTAGAGTAGTTCCCAAATTTACCATTTTTAGTCTTACATAAGCCCCAGTAAGCCTTTGAGAATGGTTCAAACAAGCAGCCATTTAGAGGATCCTCAGGCATCAAACCCTCTTGCCAAAAGGAGAGGATAATAATATTAGAGAATCACCACCACCACCACCACCAAAGGTGTAAATAGCAACTAGGGGTGGCAAAAAGTCCCAACCCCTAGGGTTTTCGACTTGTCAACCGAATTTGGGGCGGGATTTTTTAGTGCTTAAAAAACCCGACCCTCACATATATATATTGTATTATTCTGAAATAAATATTTATAAATGTTGAAAAAAAAACCTACATGTTCTCCCTTACTCTCGTCCTTGTTTTCTCTTTGTGGCTTCTTTCTTGATAACAAATAAACCCTTCACAAACAAAACTTATATCTTTATCCAATGCTAATCGAAGCATCGTGGGACTCTTTCTAATTTTTAATTTACTGGAATTATTCCAGCATCCAAAGCCCTCCAAAAGTTAAATTTATTTACATAAGGTGAGAACTTGTTCTCTTCTTAAACTTTGACTTTTAAAGTAATCCTTCTCTCCTTTAATTTATCCGAGGCGGGTTTGGTTTTGAGGAATAAAAAATGTTGACCTTGTAGTTCTTAATCTTATTCTGATAATAGCAATAAATCAATCATGTGTAATTTAACATGTCTCTTGATTTAAGTTTATAATTTTCTTACTTGGAATATCAAGAAAAGCATGGTTGCTCAAAGGAAGTATGACAAGGATCATTCAATCCATATCCAATCAAGTCAACAAAGCATTGGACAAGTCAAAGAAGATCAATCTCATCACAATGCAATTCATGAAGATCAAGATCAAGGATCACATGCAAAAGCTTCAAGGCTAAAGTTTCAAGTGAAGATCAAATTGAAGAAACAAATCAAAGCATTCAAAGACTTGTCTATTCGACATTTGAGTGAGTGTTTAGGATCATTTGTAAAGTTTCTTATTTGATGATTATTATAGCTTATATACATTGATATAGCATTCATAGATTGATCAAAATCAGTTTGAATCAAAATTTCTTTGAAAACATCATTCTTACAAAAACCAGTTTTCAAATAAATTCATATTAAATTCAAATTATCATATTTTGAGTTTTTCCGAAAATTGGTGTCTTAGGAACTTATTTTTGAAGTCCCCAAAGCATTAGAATTGATTTTGGAGCTTATATGCAAAAGTGTAAAAATTGGAATTTTGGCCTGATGGACAGAGCCCATCAGTCGACTAAGCAACTGTGCTCAGTCGACTAAGGAGCTTTTCTCAGTCGACTGATGACCCAGAATATAGCCGTTGGATTTTTGACTTTTTACCTTTTTTGGTGCCAAACTTCTACCAAACCTCTAAAACGGCTACATCACTTTTGAGACTATATATACACTATCTAAGATACGTTTTTGAACACCTTGAATCACTCTCATAGTCTATACTTCATCTATCTTGAATATCAAAAGATTCAAGAAATTGTTTTTGATCAATCATTATTTATTTGAGCTATAAATCTTGATCAAAGAAGATAACTTTAGTGTGAGCTTCAAATTGTATTTATCAAACATTTGAGAGTTGTTTTTCATTGGTGTGATTCACTAAATAATTTGTATTCATTGTGAGAGGTAAATCTCATAAGATAACAAGAAGGTAAATTCTTGTTTAGTGATTGTGAGAGGTAAATCTCATAAGTTAGCAAGAGCTTTATCTTGTGTGAATATTGTGGTAAAGCAATATTTGTAAGAGTGTGTGAGATAACAACACTTGTAGAGGTTTGATCTTCACCCGGAAGGAGATTAAAATTAATGGAACTTCTCGGGGAACTAACCGAGCGCGGACTATGGTTTGGTAAACCAAAACTGTAAGGACAAAAAGCCTTGGACTTCCAATTGGTTTAATCTTTCTAATCCAAGCTCCTTATTTGATTGCATTTTTATTTATTGATTGCTCTTGGGATTGATTGCTTGATTGATTATTTGCTTGCATTCCTTGATATACTTGTTTAGCTAGTTAAATTGCTTAAACATTTTGAAAAAGTTTTTAATTCCGCATTAAGATTTTAAAACCCTACTCACCCCCCCCTCTAGGGTTGATTTTCGACCAACAAAAACCCATCCCAGGTTCGGGGCAAGTCCGGGCTGAGTATAGTGTACATACAGTCGAGTTTGGGTTTAGCCAAACACGCCCCAAATCAGACCCGTTGTCATCCCTAATAGCAACTGCTCAACGAAAAGAGTAGTATGATATGAATTACCAGGACGAGAATAGGGGATAGGCTAACTATCAAAACGAACTTATGAAACTAAATCTTGAGAATCGAGCTTTTATGTAACTCCTGAAATTGGAGTATTAGAAGAATAATTACTCGGCATGCCCGAGACCACTTATGAGGCTTCATCAACTCCATGAGTTGATACAACCACCCATATTCATATTGGCCGAACATACACTAGAAGCTAACCTGCCAAAAGGTAGATGTGGTCCATGTCGGACATTGACGTTGCCAGCACAAGACACAAGATAAGCCAGCCAAAAGTGTGTTCCTCAGGCTGACAGAGCCCAATGGGTGCCTAAAAACATGGGCAAAAAATGGTTTGCATAAGCTCGTTGATTCAATTATCGTAGGGAGGTCAGCCACAGTAATTGCACATAAGTCGAGAGATTTAGCGAAGAAATCTTTGGGGGAAGAAAGTGGACCCCCCTTTACTACGCAAAAAGATTGTAGAAGCTCCCCTTATTCAATAAGTTCTCTGTGCCAAAATTTAATGTTTTATAACAGCCGAACAGACGGGGTTAACCATGTTAGGTATTACTAATAGGTCACAACATATTGGATATCTGACAATGCAATTATGTGCGTAATGTTCCTAGAAAGTTTGGGGACTCTGCTTGAGATGGTTCACTAGATTGCCTGCCGGGCAGATTGACAATTTCAAATAATTGGCCGAGCAGTTGACAGCCAAATTCATTACCAATAATCGAGTCATCAAGGGACCAGAAGCTCTCACCGGTCAAGCAAAAACAAGGGTGAAATGTTAAGAGAATACTCTTCTCATTATTAGGAAGTCTTTTAAGAGCTTAAGGACTATGATCAAATTTGCCTTGAACACCTTTATGAGTGGGCTGCCATATGATAAGGATGATATATACACCTCATTGACCAGATTCCCTCCTCACACTTTTGATCAGTTACTATCAAGAATAAATGAATATGCTAATGTGAACTCCTTATTTTGCGATCCTCGCAAGAATCTCGATCTCTAAGAAAACGAGCATGCATGCATGCATGAGCATTCATAGATGCACACATACTGTATACATGTGATACATGTCAAAGACGGAAGCCAAAAGGACACCCGGGCGAGAAGTTACGAGAATTACCGGAAGCCGTCGGAACCGAAAACCGTCAAATCCTGTGAGTATTTTCACACTGTGAGTTCTTGATTTCTATTCATCCTAAAATTTTGAGGGTTATTATATAGTTCCATAAGGAGTAGTATACTCGAAAATCAGCTCGATCTAAGGCTAGATCTCCAAGAATTCAGATAATCAGAAGTTCACTTCGGGTAATCAAACGGAGGCCTTCCCGAAGTCCAAATTATCTCAAATTTGTTCAGTGAATAGGTTTTATCATGGGTAACAACATACTAAAAAATTGGATCAATCCGATATGTCGTTTGGCTAGAATTACAAAAATCGTCTCAAGCGGATAGCATTTGTCCACAAGACAAATGCACCGTTTGTCTTGTAGAGAAGTGCCCTAAGGCATTTGTCATCGGACAAATGCTTCCTGGCTCAGCCCACAATTATTTGTTAGATATAAATACACCTGCACAGACCTCATTTGAAACATTAGTCAGCTCTGGAATTTTGGGAACAGTGCTATAAAATAGTATTCTACTATTTTCAAGGCTCTCGGGTATTTTTTTTTATCACAGTTCGGCTTTATATTTTTATCTGTCTCTATTTTATCAGTTATAATTGATCAATCGCGTGTAGAAATTGCTACTTATCTCAAAATCAGTCCATATTTCATATTTAAACCCCGTTTTCAAAGCCAAAGGCATGGAACGAGCTGAAACCATTTTTAAACATATTTTTATCAGTCAATTTTACAAAATCTCAGTTTTATCAGTCTTAGTCCACGAAGGAATCAATGAGCATTTGTACCCGGTTTAATTTATAAATCGTGGTGCTTACCTAAATATCCAATATTAAAGTATTGGATTCGTCAATACCGGTTTAAATAATTAAAGTATGGTATACTATTGACGAACGAATCTCGAAGATTGCCGGATATCCGATTCCAAATCGAATTAGCTTCCGAAAAGCCCTGAATTTTATCAAAAACACCTGTTTTGCTATATATCATTATCAAATCATTTTTCAAATCACACACACATTGATTTCTAAAATCAAAGGGCGAACTACGAAGTACATGCTTTCCATCCCCACCTTAAATCCCAGTTTTATAAAATTATGGACCGATATGCGATAACATCAATAAGCATGCGAATGTTTAATTATAATTCCACACATATCCTACTTAGAGACTGAAAGGGCGAATTGGGTTGTTGACCTTGTAGATCTTAATCTTATTTTGATAATTACAATAAATCAATCTTGTGTAATTTAACATGTTCTTGATTTAAGATTATAGCTTTCTTATTTGGTAAATCAAGAATAACATGATTGCTCAAAGGAAGTTTGACAAGGATCACTCAATCAATATCCGATCAAGTCAACAAAGCAATGGACTAGCAAGAGATCACTCTTATCACACACATGCTAGCAATGAATTTCATGAAGCACAAAAGATCAAGGATCATATGCCAAAGCTTCAAGACAAAAGCTTAAAGGAAGAATCAATTTGAAGAAACATATCAAAGCATTCGAAGACTCACCTATTCGGTAATTGAGTGTTTGCTTAGGATTAATGTAAAGTTTCTTATTTGATTATTTATATAGCTCATACATATTGATATATCATTCTTGGATTGATCAAAATCAGTTTGAATCAAAATTTCTTTGAAAACATCATTCTTGCAAAAATCGATTTTCAAATAAATTCATATTAAATTCAAATGATCATATTTTGAGTTTTCCCAAAAATAGGTGTCTTAGAAACTTATTTTTGAAGTCCCCAAAGCATTAGAATTCATTTTGGAGCTAAAATGCAAAAGTGCAAAAATTGGGATTTTGGCCTGATGGACAGAGCCGATCAGTCGACTAAGCATCTTTGCTTAGTCGACTAAAGGTCCATCAGTCGACTGATGGATTTGCTCAGTCGACTGATGCTTCAGAATATAGCCGTTGGATTTCTAATTTTTTACTATTTTTGGTACCAAACTTCTACCAAACCTCACAAACGGCTATATCACTTTTGGGACTATATATACACTATCTAAGACACATTTTAAACACTTTGAATCACTCTCATACTCAATACTTCACCTATCTTCATTATCTAAAGATTCAAGAAATTGTTTTTGATCAATCATTATCATTTGAGCTATATCCTCTTGATCAAATAGGATAACTCTAGTGTGAGCTTCAAATTGTATTCTTTACACACTTAAGAGAGTTATTGTAAATTGGTGTGAATCACCAAACTTTTGTATTCAAAATTGTGAGAGGTAAATCTCATAGGAAAAACAAAAAGGTAAATTCTTGTTTAGTTCTTGTGAAAGGTAAATTTCACAAGGTTAGCAAGAGGGTATCTTGTGAGAGTATTGTGGTATAGCAATACTTGTAGAGTGTGTGAGAAGAATACACTTGTAAATGTTTGATCTTCACCCTGAAGAAGATTGGAATTAGTGGAAATTCTCGGGGACCTAACCGAGCGCGGATTATGGTTTGGTAAACCAAAATCGTGTGGACAAAAAGCCTTGGACTTCAAATCGGTTCAATCTTTCTTACTCAATCTCTTTATTTACTTGCTACATTATTACTTGCTTTGAGATTGTTTGATTGTTTATTGCTTGCATTCCTTGATAAACTTGTTTAGTAAATTTATTTTACTTAAGATTTTTGAAAAAGTTTTTAATTCCGCATTAAAGTTTTTAAACCCTATTCCCCCCCCTCTAGGGTTGAAATCCGACCAACATGGGTGATAACACTTTCCCGATTCGTAACTTAATTCCTGAACCTTTGAATCAACTAGTTTCGTAATAATTGTGTTTAAGAGATCGTTTAATTCATAAATGCCTCTCTTTTATACAGACTTTTGTTTGTTTAGTAAAACAAACTGGCGACTCTGATTTCCATTACAAACCATCATATTTTTCTAATAATCAAACAAATTGTTTTCCAAATAAATCGTGAAGCCGGGGAAATCGCCAACAAGGGAGCCGGCGTCGAAAAAGCGGGTTCTCACTGCTAAAGTAGAGGATGGTAAAGCATTGACAGCCCGAGCTCTTAATAGAGCTAAAGGTGGAAGTGGGAAGAAGTTTAATAATCTCAAGAGTAAGAAGACCAATTTTGTAAACTCAGCAATGAAGGATTCAAGGGAGTTTACACAATTTTCACCAAGCCAATTCACAAAATCATTTTTGATATCTAGCATAAATTATACTTTGAATGGGCGAGGCTGAGTGGAGGCAATCACAATGCCCATAATGCTAAGCTCGGGTGTTCTTATCACAAGGACCACAGACACAAGACAGAGAATTACAAGACTCTGAAGCAATTCTTAGAGGGTTTGGTCACTAAGGGACACTTAGCTGAGTACATCAAGAATGGGGAAAAGAACACCTAAGATGAAGAAATAACGTAAATGAAGAAGGGTATTTTAGGTAAAGAAAAATTAGTGTCCTTGTTTTGGAATGAAGAGGTAAGGTGCCCTTCTATTAAATATAATTATGGATGAAGCGCTTTTAACCAATTGCCTTAATTTTTAAAATATAAATGCAGGTACAAATGAAGGTACAAATGATTTGGATCTGCGAGGTATGAAGGCAACATCATAGTTTATTCAAAGGAATGAAATTTATTATGAAATGTAATTGAGCTACCCAATAGGGGTAGCCCTCCCCTATAAACTATCCCAAAATTGCTGAACTAACTAGATAATATATGGTATTTCTTATATACTTGTTTTTAAAGAAATTTTGCATGGTGTGTTCATGAAAAATGCCCAACAAACTATTAGTTCCATCTTTGATTGTGTTTGATGTAATAAGTTTTCACTTTTCCCTATGTTTTCGTTTTATGTGGAAAAGAATTTCATGTAGAACAATACCAAGGAATTCAATTCTTTTCAATGAATACCAATCAAACTCTCCATCAGTTTCGACTATTTTCTACTTCAACCAATGTAATATATAATGATATTCTTCCGATTGAATATGATTCAAAGTATGTCATTCTCTGGGTGGAGGCACGGGATCCGGTAGGGCATCCTTCTCACTTCAAAAATTAGGGAAGAATATCCAAATCGAATGATGCTCACATCCTCCATTTTTCCTTCTCCAAAAATATCCTACACCATTATTGAGCATTATAATTCTACCATTTTCGATCATCAACTTTTTGAGAACGCCGATGAATGTATGGTTCTTGATAACGAAGCTCTCTACGATATTTGCTTATATACTCTCAAGCTTACCACCCGTACTTGTAAATTGATTTGTACTATTGTTATTTTGTGTGCATATATCTAATTACGGTTTCAAGGAATAATTTTAGAATAACTCAAGGTTATGACTCAAAAAGGTGACTCGGATGATGTAGCATAAGTGCCTTGGTTAATGCATAAAGTGGTAAGAGCATATGTCTGATAATCCCGACGGGAAACCCCCGATGCCGTTTCGGAGCGCTCCGCGATTTGGAAAGGATATTAGACTCGCCAGTACATTTTATGGGAAAATGGACAAAAAGTGCATTTTTATGCCCTTTTGGGGTACAGCACTGTCTGCGCATCCAGATTGGGTTCAAAAACTATGTTACGACGCGGGAAGGTGTTAGGCACCCGCGTCGCCCTTTCGTCTTCTAAATGGACATGCCTGATTTTATATTTTATCTTATTTCCTACTGTTTGTGGCCTAAGATGCATATATATCAGTTTTATTAACATACTGGAATAATGTCACATATTACGAAGCGAATAGTGCAAATTTAATAAAAAGACCAATCGATCATCACCAATGACCTATCGGTCATACCTATAGACCTATCAGCCATCCACTATCATTGTTCATTTATCAGTTGACCGAGGTTCAAGAAGCATGCACCGGTGAATTATGAACATATTTAAAGTATATCGATGTATTTATAGTTCAAATCAATGTCCAAAATCAAATTTACATATCATGCAAGTTGTGATTGTCCAATTTTGGGTTAATTAACATATATATGATACATTTATTATATACAATATTCATAACAGTTTATATGCACAAGCGGGGAGTAAATAGTTTAAAATTGACTTAAGTGAATTAAAAGAATACCTTTTCCAAAGACAAGATCATGTCTCGATTGATATTGTAAAGCATTACAAACTAAGCTAAGAATTTTGAATACATCATCATAAACCTCGCTACAATGTGTTTTTATCTTTAAATCTTGGTTCTAAGTCTATTTTTTATATATTCTCGAGCCTTTGCTGGGTTATTTGCGTTTCGCATCTTTGGGTGCTCTTCAGGCACTCTCTGGACTCTATGCCTTTATTATGAGGCTCTTCATTCTCTCAGCCTCTCTTCAGAGGCTCCCCCGCTCTTTTTGTTCGATTCTGGATGATATAAAGGTTGAATTAACCCCTTTTCATCGAAGCCCGATTAGGATAGTCTAAAAACTTATCCGTGGAACATAAAAACTGATTCGAGGTCACAAAAGACCGACCGGCTGCTGGGCTCCATACTTTTTTTGTTTGAAGACCAATCGGGATGGCTTGGATGACCGATCGACCACCATATAAGACCGATCGGTCTTTGTTGCTCTTTCATTTTTCTTGCATTCTAATTTGAGTACATACTATCAATGGTCACTAAATTATTGGCAAATTCTATCAGTGGCCACTATACTTCATTTTGTTAAAATTGGATCATTAAATTTATAAAAAGTACTACCAATGGCCACTCCGTTAAATTCCACTGTTAGTTTTTGACGGAACCGTGTCATGTGACTGGTATGTGATATGTTGGGGGGCATTTATGTCTTTTTTCTTTTCTTTTCTCGTTTCCCTTTTTATTTTTCTTTTCTTTCATCTTCCTCTTCTTCTACCATTTCTTATTCTTCTTCTTCTAACATAATCTACAAAACATCAACATATATCATCATATCTATGAAATTTAAACCCAAAACAATTAAATCTACAAAGTATCAACATATATCATCATATCTACGACTTGAGGATGAGGAATTGCGCCGTTGTTGGTGGTGACCGGTGGTGGTGGTGGAAGAATGAAATCCATAACGAAAGAGGAGATAGGGAGAAGAGGGAGTGTACGGTGGCTTGGCGGAAGAAGATGCAGAATTTCGGAGGAAGAAGAAAGAAGAAAGGGGAAGAATATGAAAAAGAAAGAAAAGAAAAATAAAAAGAAAAAGACCTAAATGCCCCCCAACAAATCACATACCAGTCACATGACATGGTTCCTTAAAAAACTAACGGTGGAATTTAACGGAGTGGCCATTGGTAGTATATTTTAAAAGTTTAAAGATCCAATTGTAATAAAATAAAGTGTAGTGGCTATCGGTAGAATTTGCCAATAGTTCAGTGGCCATTGATGGTATTTACTCTTCTAATTTTTGAACCCGTCTGTGGCTTCTTCGTGCTATTTGAAACCAATATCGAGTTTTGATGTTGTTCTGACATTGCTCTTGATTTTGGATAGTGAATATCATTTCCTTCTAAGAGTCGCAAAATGGGGTGTTCACAAAAGCCCCTCGGCGTTTGTATATTTTGAAAAAGTGCGCAACGTCAAGAAAATGAAATTTAAGGTAAGATATGCATTTGTGGGCAGATTGATGATCGGGACTTTGAAGAGTGTATGACAGATCCGGAGCACGGTATGACCAATTCGGTGGGTGATATGACCGATCCGTGCACTGTGAAGACCGATTCGGTGCACCTAAAGACCGGTTGATATGGCCGGTAGACCAATTAGTTGGCCCCAAAAGTCGATTCGTATTGCACAAAGACCGATCGGTCATTCCTTTTATTGTTCATCCTCCGGCGATTTGCAGGTTGTTTGACTTGTGTTTGTTTGATAAAATACACACTGTCCTCTTGCTCTGTATTTATCTTTTCTGGCGCGTGCATACTTCTTTCTCTCTTTGACACTAGTAATGGAAGACTACATGGCTCCGATTCACCAAGTATATGCCGATGCAGCAAACAGAAACATAGGCTGGAAAGAGAACTTCTATTTCGAGGCTGGGCGATTTGTTTCTAGACTTCACGAGGATGACTTGGCTGATGTGTTGTACGAGGGGACTGTGGTTGCGATGGAGGGCCGCAATCAGGTGTATTACGCAGCTGGGCGTTAGCCGACAGAGAACACAGAGTTTTTGCTTTAGGACCCGGATAGCCATCTTTGCACTCTTGCCATGCCTCCGACGCGGGTATTTTTTTCCTGACCTACTCTTTTTTTTTCTTTTGTATATTTTTCTGCATTTTCTTGTTAGTAGTAGATAGGTATATATAAAAATATATGTGAATCCATTACATGTTTTTGAAAGTGACACCAATGTTGGTGGTTGATTGTGATATAATATATTAATTGAAAAATTACATAACTGCCCTTAAAAGACACGTTAGTAAATAAAACAAAGTAGATATAATGATAATAACAAAAAGGATAGTGACTTACCACTTAGGTAGTTAAGACTAGTCTTGCCATTTCGGCAAACCGTTCGTCTTGGAATTGCGGGAAGACTCGTCCTGCCATTTCAGGGGACTTTCGTATTCGGTTTTATTTTAGGAAAACTCGTCTTGCCATTTAGGGAGACTTTCATTTTTGATTGGGGAAAATTCGTCTTGCCATTTTGGGGGACTTTCATTTTCGATTAGGGAAAACTCATCATGCCATTTTGGGAGACTTTCATTTTCGATTGGGGAAAACTCGTCCTGCCATTTTGGGAGACTTTCATTTTCGATTGGGAAAAACTCGTCCTACCATTCGGGGGACTTTCGTCTTTAGTTTGGTAAGAAATTACTAAATTGCCCCTGAAAGACAATGTTAGTAGGAAAATGGCTACCTGTTCGGTAAAAAATTACTAAATTGCCCCTGAAAGACAATGTTAGTAAGAAATGGTTACCTTGTCAATAGAAAATTACTAAACTGCCCCTGGAAGACAATGTTAGTAGGAAAATGCTACCTTATTGGTAAAAAATTACTAAACTGCCCCTGAAAGAATGTTAGTAGAAAAAGGCTACCTGTTCGGTAGAAAATTACTAAGATGCCCCTGAAAGACAACGTTAGTAGGAAAATGCTACCTTATCGGTAGAAAATTACTAAACTGCCCCTGAAAGACAATGTTAGTAAGAAAAGGCTACCTGTTCGGTAGAAAATTACTAAAACGCCCTTGAAAGACAATGTTTGTAGGAAAATGCTACCTTGTCGGTAGAAAATTACAAAACTGTCCCTGAAAGACAATGTTAGTAGGAAAAGGCTACCTGTTCGATAGAAAATTACTAAGATGCTCCTGAAAGACAACGTTAGTAGGAAAATGCTACTTTATCGGTAGGAAATTACTAAATTGCCTCTGAAAGACAATGTTAGTAGGAAAAGGCTACATGTTTGGTAGAAAACTACTAAAATGCCCCTGAAAGACAATGTTAATAAGAAATGCATGTATGATGTTTACCTTTTCTTTGGTACAAGAGTATTCACCTTTTTTTTTGATAAGGCAGTGTTAGTTGTTCATTTAACATATGCATATTACCTGATTCTTATGACAGTTTGTCATACATTGCAAGAGGATGTGGTTTGAGGCCGCGGTGTGGCCATAAGCATTATGGGAGACCTTTGGGCGAGATGCCCTTTGGATTATTCGATCCTCGTTCGCTCGGTGAATTTTGGGGTGTTCCTTGATTCAGTTTTGGGGGCTCTAAGGAACAGGTGGCTGATTGGAATTCGGCGCTAGCCCAATATTGGTGGGATACCACCAACACTTTTCACTTTCAATTTGGGGAGATGACGATGACACCTTTTGATTTTCACATGATGACCGAGCTTGTTTTTGTGGGAGAGCAGATTTATATTGACAGGAGGAGATTGGTGACGAAGGCCGGCATGGAGAGCACCCTCGGGTTCGTATTCCCACTTCACGGAGGGAACGTTATCAGGATTAAGGACCTGAGGCGTTATTTACATGGATGGGTTTAGGATGATGTGTTGACTACTGTACAAGTTCGGCAGCAAGCACGTTGCTTTCTTTTGTTTGTTTTGGGATAGGCCTTCACAGCCAACGCTGGCAGCGTTGTGCATCTGTGGTGGCTGCATTATTTACGACATTTCTCTCATATTGGAAATTACAACCGGGCGAGTGTCGACTTGGTGACCCTATATCATTCGATGAGTACTTTCGCCCGGATAGTATCGACGAGTCATATTGGCATGTCCTACTTATGGGAGGTGCGTGATACCTGCTTTGACTTAGTCATTTCGACATTTGAAGCTTTATTTTCTTTTGATTCCAGTATTATGTGAACTGATAGGCTATTCATTCCCTTTTCTGGTCTGGTACTACATGTACTTTGACAGTGAGTGCAGATTGCAGCCGCTACATAACATGGTTACTGAGTACCCTATCCAGCATATGTACCGAAAAGATAATCGAAAGAAGAACTCCTTCAGTTCTATTGAGAAGGTCATGGTAGATTTGCATGCTTTGACGATTAATCAGGTTTGTTTTTATACTCTGGATACGACTGGTATTTTGAGCTTCAGCCCTGCATAAGAGATTGATGACTGATTTTTTTTTCCAGGTGACCTGGTTCCCGTATCTGGTGCAGTGGGGAGAAGGTCAGGCCATGATGACGTTGTCCCAGCACAGGCTATTGTTGCGTGGCGAGTACGACTTCCAATTCTACTTAGCTGAGAGGTTTATCAAGCAGTATGTGCAGGGTTATCCACTGAGGGCACCGAAAGACCCGCCTATGCTAATGAAGCATTTAGACTTGGTACAGATAGTAGAGATGACCGACTTGGTGGCTGGTGTGTTCTTTAAGGAGTTTTTGCGAGGACCTGAGATTTCTTACGAGTACTATGCCACTAGACATTTGATGCCGGGACATTCACCTGTTTCGTAGAGGTCATGCGGGCGATGGGCGTTCCTAGTGGGTACGCTCCTCCTACAGCCCAGCCCGAGGTTCCGCCTCCGCCGCCACCAGAGGGATCTCCTGAACATCCTGCCTCTCCCGATAATGATGATGAGCAACAAGGCGAGAATATCCCTACTGATGAGGGAAATTTGGGAGGTTTTGATTTTGGAGGTGCGGAGCTGCCGCCACCACCTCATCCTCGTGAGACTCCGCCTACTGTCCCTTATGCATATGCCACGGGTCCGACTCCGCTCTTATTGACTGCAAGACCCTCTACTCATGAGGCTAGTTCTTCGCATCAGCCTGATTACAGCATGCCTTCTACGACGGTGTACCATCTACCTCCTATCCCGTTGACCTATCGGTATATGCAGGGGGGATTGTGCACACGAGGGAGATTCCTTGGAACACAATATGCAACGAACAGTTCTTTCCCCTGCCTCCTGACTTGCTCGAGCAGCTGGTATAACTCTCTTTTTTATCTGTTAGAGCATTTCATTAGCATACACACTGTATATTGATACACTCTTTGCCTATATCAGGTTGCCCCGATATACACTAAAGATATTTGAGATGCATACGAGGCGGCTAGCTCGTGGAGTTTTTTCAGCTAGTTCTGAGGAGAAGTGTTGGTGGCTTATCTTTGGGAGGCACTCGTTTCAGGACTTATACTCGACACCAACCCGTTCGTCCGAGTGAGAGCCAGTCTATTCGGGGAGGCTCGGTTCGTGAGGAGTCGCAAGGCAGTAAGAGAACTTGTCATGATGGGACCGGGACTTCTAGGCGTGGCCCGCAGTAGGACTAGACATGCACTTTGATTGATGACATTGTTTTGCATCTCTCTTTCTCAGACTTGTATTCAGTTTAGAACACTTTTGTCTTGGATTTGGTCTATATTTATTTCTTTTTAGAGCACCCTTGTCTTGAATTTGGTCATCTTTATTTCTTAGGTTACATGCACATTAGTTATAACAATTTTATATATATATATATACCTGCCAAATTTTGTTAGTAAAATGGCCTCGAAAGACAAATACCAACATTTAATCAACTTGACTTAATTGAAAGTGCAAAACGAAATTAAATATTAACATGTAAAGATGCAATTCTCACAGTCTAATTTATAACTAAAAATGGCTTAACTTGAGGAAAAATTAAGATGATACCATTCAGTACATCTTCATGTGCAATGATTAGCGATGTAGCCCGGTGCAGTGTCTGACTGGCATGAATGATTGGCGATGTAGCCCGGTGCAGCGTCTGACTGGCACGGATGATTGGTGATGTAGCCTGGTGTAGTGTTAATGATAATATCTGGGCCTCCGTGACGCAATCTTTTGTGAATCTTCCTAAGAGTTTCAGTTGAAGGATTTTCTTCTTTGCCATCTGAATCAACTGTATTATAGCAATTACATTGCCTTTGCTGAGAGAAGTCACTGCTACTTATAGGGCTGCAAAAGATGTTAGAGTTAGGGGCGATAGAACCCGGTTGAGGTGTTTGACCTACAAAATATGTTAAAAATGAGGACGATAGAGCTTGGTTGAGGTGTTTGACCTGCAACCAAAGAATAAGTGGGACGATGGAGCCCAGTTCGGCGCTTTAGCATGCAAACGATGGTTGAGTGGGGTGATGGAGCCCGATTTGGTGCTTTGGCACTCAAACAATGGATGAAAGGGGTGATGAAGCCCGATTTAGTTCTTCGGCAAGAAAACGATAGATGAAAGGGGCGATGGAGCCCGGTTTGGTGCTTCGGCACGCAAAGATGGATGAGCAGGGCAATGGAGTCCAGTTTGGTGCTTCGGTACTCAAACGATGGATGAAAGGGGCGACGGAGCCCGATTTGGTGCTTCGGCACACAAACGATGGAGCGGGGTCCGATGCAGTGTATGACTTACATGAATTTTTTTTAATGCCGAAAAGGCGATGCAGTGTATGATTTGCACAAATGAATTTTCGTTTTTCTTTTTAAAATGTCAAAAAGGCGATGCAATTTTTATTTTTTTTAAATGCCGAAGAGGCAATGCAGTGTATGACTTGCATAAATTTTATTTTTTTTAAGATGCCGAAGAGGCGATGCAGTGTATGACTTGCATAAATAATTTTTTTCCTTTTTTTTTTAAAATGCCAAAGAGGCGATGCAGTGTATGATTGGCAAAGTAAATTAAAGATGGTGCGGTTAGTCCAATATTATGAATTAATGAATGATAGGGCGATTAGCCCAGTATAATAAATGAATGAATGCATGATATGGTGACTAGCCCAGTGTAGTGAATGAATGAATACATGATGTGGCGATTAGCACGTGTATTATTGATGATGCCATGTGCTGGCGAATAAGATAAATGAAAGGTATGTGTTTACCTGTGCTTACCTGTGAAATATAAGAAGCTCGATGTGCATGTGGAGAAATTAAGCGGCTAAAGCAAAGAAACACATTCGTATGCAATAGCAAAAAAATATCAAGACAAGAAAGATCACATTTGCAAATGATTGTCGGAATCAAATGTTGATTACTTATGTTGAAGTTCGAAGGATATCTCACATCTCTTGAGAGAATGAAATCTTGAAATGATTGATTCCATGTTTGTTATTTTGAAAGAATTCAATTATTTATCGCACGCGAATTGGTGTGATTGATTTTTGAAAGAATTTTGAATTTGTTTTTTTTTGAACACATGAATTGACGTGAATCTCCCTTAAGATGGGATTTGATTATTTATGAAAATGGAATTGTGATTCAATTCTGATTAAGATTTTTTTTTTGAAAATTGTCGATTACAGATAGCGAGAGAGCAAACTTTTTCTCGTCTATGGCAATTGCACGATTTTTTTTTAGATTTTCCTCATGGGGGGGGGGGGGGGAAGGGACGAAGTTATGTCATGTGTCTTTCAATTTTAACGGTATTTAAAATTCTCTTATTAAAGCATGTCGTGTGTCAGTGCTGTATTACACTTATTGTTTTAAAAAATTCGGTAAAGCTATCGTTACCTATGCATTTTGATCAAATGACAAGATAGAGTGTTGAAACTTAGGTGGAGATTATCACATATTCTACTCGTCTGTTTCTGTTATTCTCCTTCTATTTTTTTCTGAAACAAGAAATGAATTTGTTTCTTTTCTTTTCTTTTTTTTTCTATTTTTTTCTATTTTTTTCACCCTCATCATTTTTTGTTTCATCCCCTCGGACTACACTAGCCAAAATTGTGGCTAAGAGTCTTTTTCTCACTTTTGGTTTCATTACCTAGCTTCTTTTCGATTGTTTCATTTTTTTCTTTGTATTTGCCAGGTTCGACCGTTTATTTCTCATTTTCTAAATGAGAACGTAGTCTCCTTCCAATTTTCAATGATTCTTCATGTATAGGCGATTGCATTATATAAAAAAATAAAAATTACACGATAATCGTTGAATAAAATAAGTGTGATAGTGTTGTGTTTATGTTCAAATGCTCGAATAAGCGGTTCATATTTCGTTAAAATTAATTAACATGAGTGTGAACTACCAATGGAATGAGATTGGAGAAAAATCTTTAATGTCGCGATTTTGCCTTATCGGAGAAAGTGATGCGATTTTAACTGTGCTATGGTTGAACGATATTTTTGTTTATCAAAAATGAGAGTTGAATCACAATCTCAGTTTCGAAGAATGATTGATTTTATCAAAGAATAATGATTATTTTTTTTTTTTGAAAAAATGACTTGATTCCAAAATTGTGGAATATATTTATCTAAATTAATTGATTTAAAGCATGGTGAAATTTATTTATCCTCAAAGAATAATTGATTTTCTTTTTTAAAGAATGTGACTTTGTACAACAAGTAAATGTTTTATTTTTTTGGTTTTTTTTGAAAAGAAATGACAATGAACGGTATAACACATGCGAAGCGTGCGAAAGAAAAATGTACAGTTTGCACACAAATTTTTTATCTATGAAAGAATCTTTTCTTTATCCTGATGTCAAAATTATGAAACACCGGATGGACCAGTAGGGATTTAGAAAATAGAAAATTTATAGGCTTCTTTTTGTCCTATGTATGCTGTAGTGATGTAATCTCGGTTGAAAATTTATACGACTTTTCATTGGCATGGTTTCACGATATACACTTAATGTACGTGTGAACAACCATTTAATATACCCTCAATATACGTGGATTAACCTTTATGCCATCAGCTCACTAGACACTTCACATTCCAAAGAATGATCCGTACGCGTGGCGTTTAATCCGATATACACAGAGTACTGAAACAGGTTACACGATATACCTCCTACCCGTCAGGGTGATCATTAGTACTGTGTTGGACAGTTACGATATACTCAGAGGGTACGAGGCCGAGAAGAAGTGAGGGCTTATGCTTCAGCGTTTGCCAACCCGTCAAGTCGACATGCTTCTACATTCGGCCCTCGGGTATGAGAAGGTATGATATATGCATGTAGTGCAGGTGTGCAAAGTGTTGAATTTTTTTTTTTATTTTTGTAATAAAAGAAAGGGAAAATATTTTTTTAGGCAAAAATATCTACATGGAATTAACCAAGCATGCTACTATGTTCTCTGGGAATCTTAGCATATGTCTAAGTTGTAAAAAAAAAAAAAAAAAAAAAAACCGACATTGGTACATAACATGTAAAAACTGGATATAACATGTGTGTACAATAAATAGGAAACAGATAAAGCATGATAGCAAGCATATAAATAGGATAGAATCTAGTTCGCCTAAATAGTCCCCAGTAGAGTCGCCACTCTGGGAATCCCAATGGGACCCCCCCGACACTGTTTCGGCGCGCTCCGTGGTTTGGAAAGGATATTAGAGTGGCTAGTACATTTTTTGGAAAATGGACAAAAAGTGTATTTTTATACCCCTTTAGGGTACAACGCTGTTTGCGCAACCAAATTGCATTCGGGAACTATGTTACGACGCGGGAAGGTGTTAGGCACCCACATTGCCCTTTCGGTTTCTAAATGGACATGCCTGATTTCATATTTTATCTTGTTTCCTACTGTTTGTGGCCTAAGATGCATATATATCAATTTTATTAACATGCTGGAATAATGTCACAGATTACGAAACGAATAGTGCAAATTTAATAAAAAGACCGATTGGTCATACCTATAGACCGATCGGCCATCCACTATCATTGTTCATTTATCAACTGACCGAGGTTCAGGAAGCATGCACAGTTAAATTATGAACATATTTAAAGTATATCGATGGATTTACAGTTCAAATCTATGTCCAAAATCAGATGTACATATCATACAAGTTATGATTGTCCAATTTCGTGTTAATTAACATATATCTAATACGTTTATCATGTACAATATTCATAACAGTTTATATGCACAAGCAGGGAGTAAATAGTTTAAAATTGACTTAAGCGAATTAAAAGAATACCTTTTCCGAAGACAAGATCATGTTTCGATTGATATTGTAAATCATTACAAACTAGTCTAAGAATTTCAAATACATCATTATAAACCTGGTTAGAATGTGTTTCTATTTTTAGATCTTGATTTTGCGTCTATTTTCTATATATTCTCGAGCCTTTGCTCGGTTATATTGCGTTTCATATCTTTGGGTGCTCTTCAGGCACTCTCTGGATTCTCTGCCTCTATTTCGAGGCTCTTTATTCTCTGAGCCTCTCTCCAGGGGCTCCCCCGTTCTTTCTGTTCGATTTTGGATAATATAGAGGTTGAATTAACCCCTTTTCATCGAAGCCAGATTAGGCTAGTCTGAAAACCGATCCGTGGAACATAAAAACCGATTAGAGGTCAAAAAAGACCTATCGGCTACTAGGTTCCATACTTCTTTTGTTTGAAGACCGATTGGGATGGCTTGGATAACCGATCGGCCACCACATAAGACCAATCGGTCTTTGTTGCTTCTTCCTATTTGCTACATTCTAATTTTTGAACCCGTCTGTGGCTTCTTGGTGCTATCGGAGTTGAATTTTGCCCCATTTTTTGCGCTATTTGAGGCCAATATCGAGTTTCGATGTTCTTCTGACACCATTCTTGATTTCTGATAGTGAATAGCATTTCCTTCCAAGAATCACAAAATGGGGTGTCCACAATATGTCCTACCACCAACCAATGAACTTATGACACGTCATTTGAGTCGCAAAATTTAATTCTCCCTATAATTACTCTTATGGATGTTTTAGCAAAAGTCTCTATATTTTCAATTAAAAAATGACACAGTTAACTTGTATTATTCCAATTGGGAGAGAAGTATGTTATACTTATTCTGTACCAACCCCTGGTATTCTTGAAGTAATGATAATGTGTCATAAGTTACATGAATCAGCATGCACCTTGCACGTGGGTAGTACGTGCCCTTCACTATTGACTACGTGTACCACATAGTTGTACACCTAGTGTGCTATAACTTTGTTCATAGCTAATATCCTATACAGGAGAATTACATTTTACTATGGAAAATGCTATCCCGAGTATACTGATAAATGCCCAAAATTGTTATTTTAACTTGCAAATAATATTTTGTTAGTATATAATTAATGCTTAAATTATGGAGGAATAATATTTATTTTTTCTTTTTGTAGGGAGAAGTAAATTATGATAAAATGTCTAAAAAGGTGGAATAAGTCAATTAAAGATCATTAAGGAAGATAAAGAAGAAAGAATATTCCAATTTTATATTCTCTCCTAATTCGAATACAACTCCTTATTAACCTTCTTAATTAAAATCCTAATTGAACTCATAGTTGTTATTTCTTCTACAATTCTAGTTTCTTAAACCTTTTAAACTTCTATATCTTATTCCTATATATAGACCCATTTTCTAGAGCTAAAAAAATAGAACAAAAATATAGAAAAAACAGATAGAGATATATAGTTAGAATATAGATATTATTAGAAAGTTCTAGAGAGAGAAAATCATCCATATACTAGTTGTCGTGTGGCCAAAGTATTGAAGGTAGAAAAGTGGACAGCGTAAAGCCGTACGGTACACGCTAGTTCAAGCATCATAATCAGGGACGCTTTCTAGCTTTCTAATTTTCTATATTTTGTATTCAAGTACTTTAATTTTAATTTTAATGATGAATTATTATTTTATTTTAATGTGTTCTTTGTTTAATATGCTTGGCTAAATTCTCTCCCAAAGGGGAGGGATGAAACCGCCATGGATAAAATAGGCTTAGTTTAATTCTAATTGATTTTTAATTATTCATCCCGAATTAAAATAGATTTTGAAATTACTATTAGGGGCAATTAGGCATAAGGGCTCATTCCAATAATAACATAATTATAAAGGACACTTGCAAATTAGTTATGTAAATTAAGGACACTGTACAAAAAAGACATTTATACCCTTTTCCTTATAACATCTTACGTCTCATCAGAATTGGTGCTAAATCTGTTTAGCACCAATCTGTTTTGGTGCTAAATTTGTTTAGCACCAATCTATTTTAGCACCAATGGTGCTAAAACATTGGCGCACCAATCTATTTTATCACCAATGGTGCTAAAACATTGGCGGTGCTAAAACAGATTGGTGCTAAATGGTTTTAACACCATTTAAAGCTATTTAGCGCCTTTCAACACACTAACAAGCAATCTGATGGTTCTAAAAGCAATTTAGCACCACTTTTCGCAAATGTAAAGTAGTTTTGAAGGTGCTAAAAGCCATTTAGCACCACTTTTCAACAATAAGTAACAAGCAATCTGAAGGTGCTAAATGCATTTAGCACCACCTGTTAACACACATGACAACAACTCGAAGGTGCTAAATGCATTTAGCACCACCTGTCAACACACATGACAACAACTATAAGGTGCTAAATAGTTTTAGCACTAATACAAAACAGAGAACAACAAAAATAATGAGATCATCATCCACTCAATTTATTTATATGTATATATATGGATCGATGTAGGGTTTGTAAAAAAAAAAGTTACGATTAGAATTTTTTTTTAAATCCCGCTGGGCTGTCGAAATTGGTCGATTTCGATAGCAAAACGACCTCTGATCGTCTTGATATTTTGCTTAGTTATCGTAACTTTATCTTCCAAACAACATATCCAAAAATCAGCCCAATCCAATGGTTCGATCAAAAGTTATATTTATTTTATGACTACACCTACAGAAAAAAGAAGAAGAAGAAGATGAGAACGGCGCTCCTTTCGGCGATACGATCGTAGAGTTGGGAGGTGGTGGTGGTGGAAGAGGTGAGATCGTTGGTGAGACAAAGAGGAATATTTGATGGTTGAATGAGAATCTTGGGAGAGAGAGGAGGTATTGGTAGTATCAGTGGGGGAGGAGGGGCAAATTGATTCACCATTAGTGTAGCAAGTAGTGTGTATGATAAGAGATGTTTATATTAGGGGTATTTTTGTCCATCAACATTTATCGTTTTCCTTAAAATAAATTAATATTATGAAAAATGTCATTATTATAAAACCAAATTATGAAATTAGTACTACTTCCCTTTATCAAATATGAGTTTGTCCTTAGAGTTATGAAATATTACGGAGCGAGACCTTATAACCCATTATCTCTTACTATTATTATAATGTGTGTTTGCTTTCTAGTACTTTAATTGTTTTTAAAATAAAGGAAGGATATCTTGTGATCACCATAATTAGGGATACAGGCAATGCCTATTTTTATTTACATTAGTTTTAAAGAAGGAATGATGGTGATTTTGAATTTGTTTATATAGTAAGGATGAATATTAAAAATATAATTAGATACATTTTTGTTTATATCCGTGGTGGTGGATTCTCATTCCTTGGGATTTCTCATTAGTGATTAATTGTTTGCTTTCTTTAATTTAATTAGTTTAGTTTAATTAGTTAGTTTCTTAGTTTAGATAATTTCAAAAATCAAAATTTTAAAAGGTTTTAATTTAGGTTCCTAAAATATTGGATTTCGACAAACTTTCATATTTTTAAGGTATTCACTTGAATTTGGATTGACTTCTACTTATTCGTTATACTAATTTAATTATTTTACATAAAAGTAAGGTTTTATTGCATTTAAGCGTGAATAAAGCAACGATAAATTACTTTTAAAAATTCCCCTTAAATCATGTACCATAAAATTTCTGATATCCTATAGACTAACATTATATTTTGTAATAGGAAATGCTATTGTTAAAGCATTATTAGCTTCTGAAAGTAGATGTTACGTCTAATAGATGTAGTGTTGTACATTTTGTTTTTTAAGATAGCACATTGATTACATTGTGGATAGAACTATCCTCTCTCTCCTGGCTTTTTTATTCTCATTTTTCAGGGACAAGAGACAATTGTAGTTTCTACAATCATCCAAATATGACACATGTTTGTTACCATTTTTAGAGTGATTTGTGAGTGGAGAAAGATATGTGTACTGATTTTATTAACCATATGATCATCCTGGGCCATTAATAATTTGTATATTTCGAGAATGTACTACCCATCAATGTAGCGTTGCTCTCTACGAGTTCTTACCCTTAATGGTAGGACTGAGTTTATTCTGATCTTTTTAACATAACTAACATTTATTTTTTCTTCTGCATATTTTCAGTTGGCGACCTCAACCACTTGATCTCCACTATAATGTCTCCGATTCCCTGGTCAATTAAATTCTGACCTTCGGAAACTCATGGTTAAACTAATCCCCTTCCCCCGGCTCTACTTTTTCATGGATGGGTTCGCACCCTTAACCCCTCTACTTTTGATGGGAACTCGACCTCGTTCCAAGAAATATTTAGGCGGGTGAATGAGTAGTTCATGCACGGCCATGTTTAGGTGTAAGTCTTTGTTGCATTAGTACATAGGCTAGGGAAAGGACGAGATGGATGGAGTTTACTAAGGCCGAAACTAATATGAATGGTCTTGTGGCAGAGTATCAGCAGTACTAGGATGCAAGTGCTAATGACGAGGAGTACGAGGAGGAAGAAGACGAGGAGTACATAGACTAGACTTCTACTGACTTGTTTTTGTTTTAAATGTACTTACAAATATTGGCAACAAAAATTGCCGCTGAAAGCCTGGTCATTGTATGGACGGTTTGTCCGGAGACAAACTATATATGGACTTGGCTCCTCTCCATTACACCCTTCGGTCCAATTATGTCCAATGGGGTCTAATTTGAGGGAAACAAATTAGTTTTTTCAAGAAAATTGGTAGGGATGATGTCTATAATAAGTAGATCATGTCCACAAAATTTCATCAAGGAGTTCAAACCGGAAGTGGGCGTAATAAAAATTTGATGCATTTGTACATTTTTGACCATTCAAATTTTAGATCATCATTTCACCCGTTTCTAGATTGATCTTCACATTAAATTTTGTGGAAATGATATACTCATTATAGAGATCATATCTACCGAGTTTCATGAAAAAAAGTTCATTTGTTTAGTCCTCAAATTAGACCCCCTTGGACGAAATTGGATCGAAAGGTAACGGTGAGGAGCCAAGTCCGACTCTATATGTATACATGTGTGTATTTGAAATTGATATATTAATTTTAAAAGTGCTAAAGATGCATTGTATATAATAACCAATTGATGATAATGTATATTAAGGTGGGCCAATGTAAATTTTTTACCTAAAGGCAGGTGGGCAAAAGTTTAAATTAGTACTTAATATATATATTTTTTCTAAACCTATGAGTAAATATAAATACATTAGAGAAATTAAGATGGACAATTGCCCACCTTGTGGTGTGGTTGGCTCCGCCACCGTTTCCAACCTAGTTAATGGTCAATAATATAACGTATTTTTTATAGTGAGATTTGGTTGATAATGTCTTGACTATCAATTTGAAACATTCTGAAAAGAAAAAAGAAAAAAAGAAAGTAACTATCAATTGAATCGCTGGAACACAAACAAATGACCTTAAGTGTTAAGTCCTAGCAATGAGGCAGCCGTTAATGTAGTCACTTACGATCCAATTATGTTTGATGTGTTCTAGTCTAGGATATTCTCAATTTTAATGTAACCAACGATCAATAATATTATTATTGTTATTATTGTGAAATTTGGTAAATTAACTTATGTCTTGAAAAAGAAAATATAACTCCTAATTTAATTAGATGTATACAAATAAAAGTATAACACTTAAATTGTGATGAACGAAGTATTACTACTATGAAATTCAAAAAGAGTAAAAATAAACCTTTGGAACCACAAAGTCGAGGCTCTTAACAATACAGAGCCCACAAATGTGGGACACGAAGAATATGATGTCTGCCGCGAACCCTCGCCATGGTAGATACTTAATAGGGTCGATAATGTTATGAGGCAAAATGAGCACTAAGAAGTCGAGGAACAAATGATCAATGTCCAAAAGAAGAATTTCTTGTACTTCGTGGAGTGGATACTGAATAACATTAAATCAAGCGTTAGTGATACACCGCCAAAAGGGTTGAAAATGGAGTCTACTTTTATTGGGAACTCAACTTCATTCAAAGAAATGTTTAGCCAGGTGAGTAAGCAGTTCACAGCCGTGTTTAGGTGTAAGGCTTTGTTGCATTGGTACATAGGCTAGGGAAATGACGAGATGGAGTTTACTGAAGCTGAAAGTAATATGAATGATCTTGTGGCAGAGTATCAGTAGTACCAGGATGCGATTATTGATGACAAGGAGTACGAGGCGGAAGAAGAGAAGGAGTACATAGACTAGACTTCTAGTGACTTGTTTTTGTTTTAAATGTATTTACAAA
This sequence comes from Lonicera japonica, assembly GCA_021464415.1. Lineage (NCBI taxonomy): Eukaryota > Viridiplantae > Streptophyta > Magnoliopsida > Dipsacales > Caprifoliaceae > Lonicera > Lonicera japonica. The sequence goes on from JAKCWG010000926.1 coordinate 107,657, forward strand.
TATTGGCAATGGAAATTGCCGCTGAAAGCCAGGTCATTGTATAGAAGGTTTCTCTGGAGACAGAGTCTATATATATGTATGTGTGTATTTGAAATTGATATATTAATTTTAAAAGTGCTAAAGATGCATTGTATATAACAACAAATTGATGATAATTTATATTAAGCTGGGCCAATGTAGATTTTTTTACCTAAAGTAAGGTGGGCAAAAGTTTAAATTAGTACTTAAATATATTTATTTTGTTTCTAAACCTATGAGTAAATATAAATACATTAGATAAATCAAGATGGACAATTGCCCACCTTGCGGTGTGGGTGGCTCTACCGTTATTCCAACGTAATTAATGATCAAGATTATAATTTATTTTTTTATAGCTAGTGAGATTTGGTTGATAATGTTTTGACTATCGATTTGAAACATTCTGAAAAGAAATTATAATAATAATAATAAAAAAACTACCAATTGAGTCGCTGGAACACAAACAAATATCCTTAAGGGCTCGTTTGGTTCGAGTTTTGGGAATGGAATGGGCATCCTATATTCCTGGAAAGCTTTTCTCCTGGCATCTAAGATACCTTCCCATATTTGGTTCAGACATGAATTACCAAAATATTCTTCATTTTATAAAATTAAAAGACAAATCGTAACAATTTTACAAAGGTAAACATTTGTTTTTATTGTTAAGAACTGTGAACAGTCGTTATATGTATTTAATAATAAAAAGAAAAATAAATAGTTCAATAAATTTTTATTTTTTTTTATTTTTAAACAAAATGTAAATGAAAAAAAAATGTCTTGGTAAGTAGAAGGGATATTTTGGTCTTAAGAAGTAATCTTAGAAAAAAATTTAAAAGAAACTACCTAGAGTAATCCTCTATTCCCATCTATTTAAGAGGGAGAGTTTTAAAGGAATACTCCATTCCCGGAATGAGGCAAACAAATGACGTTAGGTGTTAAGTTCTAGCAATGAGGCAATCGTTAATGTAGTCACTTACGATCCAATTGTGTTTGATGTGTTCTAGTCTAGGACTTTTTCGGTTTTAATGTAACGAACGATCAATAATATTATTATTTTTATTATTGTGAAATTTAGTAAATTGACTTATGTCTTGAAAAAGAAAACATAACTCCTTATTTAATTAAAAGTATAAAAATAAAATATATAACACTTAAATTGTGATGAACGAAGTATTACTACTATGAAATTCAAAAAGAATAAAAATAAACCTTTGGGACCACGAATATGAACGACCATCAAATTTACCTACCACATGTCAAGATTTCCCTTATGATAAGTGCCTAAAATTGTTATTTAAATGTGCAAATAATATTTTGTTAGTATATAATTAATGCTTAAATTGTGGAGAAATAATATTTATTTTTTCTTTTATAGGGAAGAAGTAAATTGTGATAAAAAGTCTAAAAAAGTGGAAGAAGTCAATTAAAGATTAGAAAGGAAGATAAAGAAGAAAGAATATTTCAATTCCATATTCTCTCCTAATAAGAATACAACTTATTTTTTTCTCTCTTAATTAGAATCCTAATTGAACTCATATTTGTTATTTCTTCTACCATTCTAGTTTTTTAAACTTTTTAAACTTCTATCTCTTATTACTATATATAGACCCATTCTCTAGAGCTAAAGATATAGAAAAAAAATAGAGAAAAAAAATATAGATAGCATATAGATATTATTAGAGAGTTCTAGAAAGAGAAAATCCTCCATATACTAATTGCTGTGCGGTTGAAGTATTAAAGGTGAAAGAGTGGACAACGTAAAGCCGTGCAGTACATGTCAGTTCGAGCATCATAAACAGGGACGCTTTATAGTATTCTATAATTTGTATTCGAATGTTTTAATTTTAATGTGCTATTTATTTAATATGATTGGCTAAATTATCTCCCAAAGGGGAGGGATGAAACCGCCATGGTTATAATGTGCTTAATTTAATTCTAATTAATTTTTAATTATTCGTCCCGAATTAAAATAGATTTTGAAATTATCATTATTATTACGGGTGTTTTCTTTATAGTGCTTTAATTGTTTTTAAAATAAAGGAAGGATCTCTTGTGATAACCATAATTGGGGAGACATGCGATGCCTATTTTTATTTACATTAGTTTTAAAGAAAGAATAATGGTGATTTTGAATTTGTTTATATAGTAGGGATGAATATTAAGAATATGATTATATACTTTTTATTTATGTCCATGGTGGCGGATTCACTTCCCTTGGGATTTCTTTATATTGATTATTTGCTTGTTCGATTTAATTCAATTAGTTTAAATTAATTTTTAGTTTCTTAGTTTAGATTTTTTTTTATCAAAATTTAAAAGATGTTTTAATCTAGGTTCCATAAATATTGGATTTTAACAAATTTTCCTATTTTTAAGGTATTACCTTGAATTTGGATCGAATCCTACTTATTTGCTATACTAATTTAATTATTTTATGTAAAATTAGGGTTTTATTGCATTTAAGCGCGGAACTAAGCAACGACAAATTAATTATAAAAATTCCCGTTAAATCATCTTCTGAACATGGAAAACTCTCTATGTTCATTTGAATGTGTTCAGATTCAAATGGCACTTTTCACATTTGTAAAAAATTACTTGTGTATATATATATAATATTTGACATAGCGAAAAGTTACGAATTGAGTAAATTTTGACCAAGGGATAAATAGTCGATATAGAAAAGAAAATATTCACAATTTTATTCAAACATAGTCTGCCTTTAACAATTATAAAGAAATCCTCTTATAAGGGAAAAGAATTGCAAGAAAGGAAATAATTCAAAATAATTGCCAAAAATATAAAATCTCAAAGATCATGGAATCCGGTATTGATGCCAAGAATCCCATCAGATTTAACATAAGTCAATTCTGACTTTCTTAACCTAACTTATTACCAAATCTAAACTTGCTATAAATAGTAAATTTGCGGATTTGAAGGTGTAAACAAAATTCGCGGATTCGAAGGTGTAAACAAAGAAATTTGGCCGGAAAACAACTTGCATCACTGCCAGAGATAGTGACATGAATTGTCTAGGCTATTTTTTGTCAAACTAGACTGGCCCCACGTGATTCTGACGACGTTACTTTTTGGGCTTGCGACGGTCCAATGAAGCCAAATAAAGTTCAGCTTGTTCTACGTAAATACTATTGTCAAACTTAAATTGACTACCGTCAAAGCAATCAGTTAATTATTGCGTCATGTTCTTATATATTATATTTTAAATATAATATATTACTTTGGAAAAAAAATCTTAATTTTCCTTGCACTAACAGAATCCTATATCTGTATCATTTTCGTATATGCTTGCCCATTTTTACTTTTTCTTATTATATTTGTTGTTTTATGTTCTTTAAATGAAATAAAACATTCTCATGAGAATTGTTTCCTCTTGAGTCTCCCCAAGAAATATTATATGTATAATATATAATCATGAAGACATAGTCATCGTCATGGGTTTTAGTAATTTAATTATTAGACCAAGTAACCCAAATATTAATTTGAAAGAATATATATACAATAATAACTTGTCATTCCTCATAAGAATTAAACAAATTAAATTAAATTAAATCTAAATATGTAATCCAATGAAATGAGCTGCTTGATTATTGCCATCTCCATAGGAAAAGGAGAAGGCCAACCCATGAGAATGCGCCATGGATCTGATATAAAAACAAAAAACAAAAAAAACTATAGGAGTTATCTCCCACGTGCGGTGAAACATCTTCCGAGCAGCATAACAAAATAAGAGAATGACAGTCGTTCTCGATCAATGGGAAAGTTATACGTAACTGCCATCAATTAACACTACCTGATAAAAGGTCTTAAGAGACTGACTCTAACAGTCGCTTAAGACCCCTTTTCCGTCTCTTAAGTCTTAAGCGACTAACTGTCAGTCGCTTAAGTATAGTCGCATTATCCTAGTGGCTGTAGTTCTTAAGCGACTGACAAATTTGGGTCAGTCGCTTAAGAGACTTTTAAGACACGGACTCAAAGTTCGTCGCTTAAGGGTTAGGCGACTAAAGCAAATACTTTAGTCACTTAAGCTAGGCCAGCTTAAGCAACTAACAATGGCTTTATCAGTCTCTTAAGCTATGCCAGTTTAAGCGACTAACAATAGCTTTGTCAGTCGCTTAAGCTACGCCGGCTTAAGCGACACTACACCATAATGGCCCTTTTGTAAGGGATATAATCCATTAGAAAAAATGTTTCTAACACACAAAATCCGTTAGTATTTAGGCGTGGGAAACACTTTAGTAACGGATATATCCGTTACTAAAATTAACCAAAATTAGTTACAAAAAATAGTTTTGTAGCGGACTAAATACATTGCTAATCCGTTACTTATACTAATTTTAGTAACGGATTTAATCCGTTAAGAATACTGAACAACTGTTACATTTAGACTAAAAATAATTAAATTTTTAATGATTTGTAACGGCTATAAACCATTACTAACGAGAAAATTGTTACATATTTGTAACGGTTTATAGCCTTTACAGAGTGTAAATTAATTAAAAAATATTTTTTTATAATATTTTTGGTCCGTTATCCCTATATAGAACCATACAAATTCTTGTAACTATAAATGCAACTAATTTTAGTAGCACAATAACAATTTCCATATAATGATCAAATGGCATCATACAAACCAATATTCATTCAAAAATTAACAAACCAATATTCATCCAAAAATCGAACTAGTCTTCTTACAAAAACATGTTCGTCCACAAGGTACCAAAGATGTCCAACCATACATCAAACATACTATAAAATAAAGCTAATTAATACATTGTAAATGAAGCTCAAAGTAAAATTACAAAGTACTTACATAAAAGTGTTTAGTACTTTCCAACACACAAACATATGACGGTGATCCATTCATATATTATTAACTAATTTCAACTATCTACTTGGGAGAGAGAAAGAGCCGGCGGCAACAAATTCTTAGATACCCAAACTTTCCTGCACCTAGAGATGAACCCTTGAAAACAAATGGCAAAGAGCCTGTGACATCTTGGTATCTCTGTTGAATCTGTACATATATGTATAGAACCATGGGAACAACACCCATAAACACTAAGGGGAGTCGTTAAGAACATGTACTAATTCATTAAACATTCCACTATGATAAAATCTATAATCCGAACAAACATAAGAAAAATGGGATTATTCATCAGAAAAAGTTCAACAGACAATAAGACAGTGTACCTTATGGGGCAGTATAATGAAGTTCGTGATGTCATCTCGATAATCTCAACATCTGGTAATTTCAGCATAAACAATAAAATTTGTTAGTTCAGTATAATGATTACTAATGAAGTCATTTTATTGTAAGAGAGTGACCATATATTCATATTCGTTGTCATGATATATCGCAATCCAATTTTCCTTTTGAAAAATATATACCACAAATATATTGAAGGAGAACAAAAAATGTGTAAGTGTCACAAAAGTTCGAGCCTAGCTCCTTTGCTAAGCATGATACAATTAAGTACATGTATTTTGATTTGCCTAATTCTATATATAAAGTTATGGGTAATAGTATTGCCAAAGCAAATGATACACTACAGTAATTCTTTCAAATGGTAAATTAACTCTAGCTTTACAGATACGCGCTAGCCTTGAAATTTGAAGGGAAAAAAAAAAGCGAATTGACCTCTTCAAATACACAGTAAATTGCAAAAAGATGTTCTGCAATTTTTTTGCGGTAGAAATTTGCCCCAGAAGCACATGGAGATTACATTTCAAGCATTTCCTTTTCTTGCAAGAATGTAAAAAAAAAATTTAAAAAGTAATCAACTAGCCTGGGTTAATCGCAAACGTGTGAGACAGTGACCTACGAAGTGTGCTAGTGTTCTGCCTGTGATGTTCTTTCAAAGCATTCAATTGAGATAGATGCCAAAGGCAAGTACATGAAGTCAATTGCATAAAAATACTCAATGGTTCAGTAAATCTGTAAGATTGAAACATAACTAACAAGGACTGACAAAAACTAACATGCACTGAGCGACTGACAATGATAGTGGTGAGATACCGTGAGTGTGTAAGAGATGAGAGTAAGAGACGCAAATCTAGAGCTGGTGGTGGTGGTGGTGGTGGAGGATCGGAGGTGGTTCCTTGGCTAGAGGAGACGAGTGGGCAGAGTTGTGAGAGTGAGAGATGAGAGAGATGAGAGTGAGGGTTTTGAGATGTGAAAGTGAAAGTGAGAGTTTTGAGAAGAGAGATACTGAGTGTAAAAAATTTATTTGGATTTGGGGCGCGGTGAAATTTTGACGGAGGGAAAGACTCCCGCTAAATTTTTCGTTAAAAAAAAATTGTCTTGAGCGACAGATATATACGTAATCAGTCGCTTAAAAATTATTTAAGCGACTGATATTAATCAATGTCAGTCACTTAAATTTAAATAAATAATTTTAAAAAATATTATTTATTTATTTAATAATAATAATAATAGTAGAAAATGAAAAATAATTTTGTGCGAGATTATTTATTTATTTAATAATAATAATAATAGAAAATGAAAACAATATTGAAAAATATTATTTATTTATTTAATAATAATAATAATAATAATAATAATAATAATAATAATAATAATAATAATAATAATAATAATAATAATAATAATAATAATAGAAAATGAAAAAAATATGCTAAAAAATATTATTTACTAATAAAAAATGCATACCATGAGACATACTTATACAAACAAGCACTAAATGCATAATAAAAAATGCATACTTATAAAAAATTCTAAAATATATATATATATATTAATTAATTAATTTAATTAATAATAATGATAATAAAAAATGAAAAAAAATGCTTAAAATTTTTATTTATTTATTTAATAATAATACTAACAACAATGATAGAAAATGATAAAAAAAATGGTGAAGAAGATTATTTATTTATTTATTTATATTTATTACATCAATAGTGAAATCAATCTGAGGAATTACAAATCGGAACATGTCAATAATCATCATTATCATTGTCCTCGTCATTGTTTAAGACGTCATTGTTAAACCCTTCTGCATCGTTGTCATCATTATCGTCGTCGTCGTCACATCATAATCGAAAACTTCCACTCATGGTAGATCACCAAGTTTGATGGTGAAACCAGAGATAGGAACGTCAGTCGTGTGATACTCTTGATAGGGTTCTTATACTTCAAACTATGGAGTGGCGGTTTCATCCTTTATAAGTGACGGTTTCAAAAAATGTTAGCTCCGAGTTATCTTTCTATGGGAACCAGTGTTGTAAAACTTGGGACTCAATCGGCGAGGTGGGAGTGAGGAGTTTTCAATTACTCAGGGATTAAAGAACCCCGCTAAATATTTTGCTAAGTGAAAATAAAAAATTATAAAAAAGATTATTTACTTAAGCGACTCACATTGATCAATGTCGGTGATAGGCAATACAACTCCAATAATCACCTTAATAAATATATTTTTGATTCAGAACTACAACAAACCTCGTAATTTTTGATAATGATACAAAATATCATAGTTTATTCATAATACAACAAGGGCGAAGGCAAAGCCCTCTCGATAACATGATGAAGAAAACCAGCCTATTTATATTCCTTATTACGCGCAACCTCTTGTCCCATAAGATACTCATACTGGTCCTCTTCTCCCAAACCAAAATCCATAGTATAAGGAGAGAGAATATAACCAAAATCGAACAAATCAAACAAAAAATGAGTGGTATGTATGTATATATATAAGGTAGGTCCGTAGGAGAGGGACATAAAAGAAAGAAAAACAAGAGAAAGAAAGAGATCGTTACTAGGTTAGACAGGATTTGAGTACCCCCAGAATAAAGGAGTCTGAACCTCTGTAACACTGCATCCAACTCTTATCAATGTTCCATATTATTTATTCATGAAATATATATACATTATTATATATATATATATATATATTATTTATTATAAAAATTCATAAAACAATTAATAGATGTTAAATATATTAATTAGACTATCTTCACAAAAAAAGAGAAAAACATTTAAATTATTTGTACTTTATAGATATAGATTAATATATTTTATTAAAATTAAGACTTCTTTATATTTATATATATAAATATAAAGAAGTCTTAATTTTAAGTATCAAATCCTTAATTTTTAAAGATTCATCATATCTCTAATTAGTGTAGTATTGTATCATATAAAATACGTATATTGCTTCCTTGCTTATTGTGAATATTTTATGTTTAATTTATAATTATAAGAGATATGAACTTATTTGAAGCATTTGTCTTGTACCTAAATCATCAAAATCGCTTAAATAGCCCTTCATCTGACCAAAATGCATTATGAGAAAAGGTTTTATACTAAACTAAAAGAAAAGACACTTAGGCGACTGACAATGCATTGTCAGTCGCCTAAGTGAGATCTTAAGCGACTGATAATGTGCAAACTCAGTCTCTTAAGCACTCTGGTCAAAGTCCTACGGCTTTGACAAAAAACTGTCAGTGGAAACTTTTAAGCGACTAACATATGAATCTTAGTCGCTTAAGATATCTTAAGTGACCAACATAGGCCAGTCTCTTGAGTGTAGTCGCATAAGGTCTCTTAAGCGACGAACATATGTCAGTCTCTTAAGCGTAGTCGCATAAGGTCTCTTAGGCGACTAACAAAGGGTTGTCGCTAAAGTATTGTCGCTTAAGAGGCTCCTTGACGACTAATTAACTCTAGTCGCTTAAGTGTAGTCGCTTAAGAAAGCTTAAGTGACGGACTGTAATGTTAGTCGCTTAAGAAGTACTTAAGCGACTGACAGAAAAAATTCAGTCTCTTAAGATGATTTTTGGTGTAGTGTAAACTAGCACGGGAGCAAGCTATCTGAACGGCCAACACCTAGCGCATTAGGGAGGTGAGGGCCAGGATTAAAAGCTAGCTCAGGGAATGACGATATGATGTTCATCTCAATCTTCTTTGCACTGGGAGGACGCTAGGCCTTGCTTCACATATGTTCCATTCAATTCCGTCGTTAAATTAAATTCAGCCTTTACTAAATCCCTCAACCCACCTCTATCGGTAATTATACCAATTATCGCACAGAATACACAAAACAATGTGCAGTTAATGGACGGCTCGGTCAACAATTAAATTATTTCAACTGCATATATGTAATATGTGAGTGTAGCATTATTCATTCAACATATCACGACTCTCACAATCTATTGGACAGAAATTGCAAACAAAGAAACATAGAGAAAAAGCAGTGAAGATGATGGCCTCAGTTCTTTTGATTCAAACAAAATAAGTGATAAACGCATAATATTGTCATGTCTAAGCTCCTTCTCGGAGTCGCTTGACGCGTTTGTTGCTTTAATTCTGCCTAATTATCCACTTATCTCAAGATTAGTATCTTAGTGAGTTTTGTATCTAACATCGTCCCGCTAGGTGTGCTTTTGTTGTGTTTCTATGTGTATATAGGCATAGGATGCAATGGCTTTCGAATGATTGATCAAGCGCTGGTGAAAAGCTCGCAAAATGCTGATCTGAGGAATTTCCCAGAAGCATGATCGATCATGGGTTAACCATGATCGATCATGGTACAAACTGGCATTCAGGCAGAAGACCCCATGATCGATCATGGGTTGGCCATGATCGATCATGGCCCTGGCAACTTGGCCATTTCACACCCAAAATGGGTTATTTTAGTGGTTCAAGCTATTTTAGATATTTAGTTAGATATTTTGCAACCTTTTAATATATATTATTTCTCTTAGCTTCTAGGCTAATATATCTAGTTTTTTTTTACACTTAGAGTTCTAGAGAGAGGTGAGAGCTCATTGTGGTGTTGTTCTTCATTTCTCTTGTAAGTTTTTAATTTGTAAGAATGATTTCTTCTTCTATAATATTTGTTCTTGCATCTATTATGGAGTAGTCCATTACTAAGGTTACGAAGGTTGTTTGCGATATAATATTCGGTGATTTATGGCTCAATCCATGTTTAAAGATTGAAAAATAGTTGTAAATCCTTTTCTTCTTCATTTCCTCCATTGTTACAAGCTTTCTAGGTATATTCATAATAAAGTAAGACTTTATATGCCTTGTATATTTAGTGCTTGGTTGTTAATGAACATACAACATATTTATATGGTTCTAGAAAGCTTGTAGTCTTTTTCCCCCATCCATGGAGCTTTTTCCCTCTTCATAGAATTTATGAATAGTTCTCAAAACTCCATAGATGGATTATAAATTTGTTTAGCTTATCTTTGATTCATTTATTGATATATTGAGTGCTTCTTACACTTTGTGTGATACTTAGACTCTCTATTTTCTACCATAAGTGATAAACGATGAGTTGACGAATTTATCCCATAAACTTCATTCCGTTCCAGTGTTAGGATTCACTTTATAATTTTCATTCTTTAAATCATGAGATTACCACACTTGCTTAATGTTAAATCTTTTTTTTATGATGAGTTTGTTATATCTATCTCGGATTAGCTTCTTCGGGAATGGGTTGCCTTGCTTCACACCCGTAGCTAAGAGGTAGGAATGATAACCTCGTCTTTGGTGGAATGTCGTTTGTCTCTCTCTTGATATAGCTTCAATTCGGGAATGAGTCGCCTAGCGTCGCACCCTTTGCTATTGAGAGATACACCAACATTCCCCATTTCTCGAGAATCCTTGTGTTGTAATCTTAGTATGAGCTAATGATCACCGTTTCTTAAATCGTAACTAATCTCCACCTACCTTAGTGCTTTTTAATTAATTTTCGCAACCGTTTTACATTTACGTTGTTTCACAACAAATCCAACTCACACAAAATCTGAAAACCACTTAATCCGTAATCCATTCCATTCCTTTTCACTTATCCCTGTGGTTCGACACTCGGACTTCCGAGACTATATTACAACTTGACGTGCCTGCACTTGGGCTATATCGCAACGCGCTATTTCGGTTGCGTCAAGTTTTTGGAAATAAGTGCCTCTGAATCTGAACTTCAACAGTCAGATTCAGCATGCTGTTTTGGTGGGATTTTGAGTGGTGTCCACTTTCCTATCAATATTGATCTTTTTTGCCCTTCGAATATTTTCTCTCTCCAGTTGGCCCATTAATTCTTTATTTTTCAAATGGAAAGTGGAATTCCTTGTGCTGCTGTATACATATAATTCTACAACCAAACAACTCTATTATCATTACATACAATAAAATTTGCAGTTAGTGTTTGAAGTCAATAGCAGCACTACACTAGAAGTGCCAGTACTAGTGAGTCAATTCCACTTCTAGTCTATCATGGCCACTAATCCATTTAAATTATTATCTGTTGTAAATTAAGAGTCTCATTTTCACATTTCTATTATTTAAGAAAAAAAATTTGTTAATTACCCTCTGCCCCAAAAATTGTTAGGTAGTGAACTAACGATGTATATTGTACTCTTCAACACTCCTACTTGCACGTGGAGAGACTAACTAAACAAAATTTCACTTAGTGCACAAACAATAATTAATGAGCGAACTTATGGAACCTCATTCAACTTGGAGAGACTAATTAAATTATTTCAGCCGTATATACATAATATGTGTGTGTAACATTATTCATTCAATATATCACGACTCTCTCAATCTTTGACAGAGATTACAAACAAACAAACAAACATAGAGAAAAACCGGTGCAGATGATGGCCTCAGTCCTTTTGATTCAAAAAAAACAAAAAAAAACCAAAAAAATAGGCTCTGAATCTGAATTCTGAACATCAAAATTCAGATTCAGCAAGCTGTTTTGGTGGGATTTTTAGTGGGGTCCGCTTCCCTCTAAATTTTGATCTTTTTTCCCCTTGGAATATTTGCACTCTCCAGTTGGCCAATTAATTCTTTCTTTTTCAAACGGAAAGTGGAATTCCTTGTGCTGCTGTGTACATATAATTCGCACTCTGCATAGATTAGGCAAACAAGCATTTCTACAAGCAAAAAATAATCATTACATACAATAAAATGTGCAGTTGGCCAATTAATTCTTCATTTTTCAAATGAAAAGTGGAATTCCTTGTGCTTCTGTATACATATAATTCTACAAACAAACAACTCTATTATTATTACATACAAAAAATTTTGCGCGCAGTTGTTTTTGAAGTCAATAGCAGCACTACACTAGCAGTACTACTCATTAGTCAATTCCACTTCTAGTCTATCATGGCCCCTAATCCATTTAAATCATTACCTATTTTAAATTAAGAGTCTTATTTTTACAATTCAACTTTTTAAGAAAAGGAAAATCGTTAGTAACTATCTTCCCCAAAAGTTTAAACTATTAGGTAGTGAACTAACAATACATATATATCATGCTCTTCAACATTCCGTTTAACGTGTGACTCGCACATGGAAAGACAAACCAAACAAAACTTCACTTAGTGCACAAACAACAATGAGGGAACTTGCGGAACCTAAGTTTTGAACCCAAAAGCTTAAGCTGATAGGTAACTGACCAACAATATATATACCAAGCTCTTCAACAAAAACGTTAGTAACCAACCTAATCAATAGTGAAAATATATATTTAATTATATATTGTGATATTTCATACATTGATTATGTTCTAAAAACAAATGTGACTCTTAATTTTCATACGGGTAAAAAAGGAAAGTGGGAATATTAATTAGGGACATACAAAACTCCCTCCTCCCCAACTTATGGATATAGCTTGACTTTCACACTTTTTCAAGAAAACACTAATTAATTTGAAGGTTAAAAGCAAAGCTTGTTTCATAATGTGAGATTTGATACATTAATTATGCACCGGAAAGAAATCGAACTTTTAATTTCGGACATCTTACAAAGAAATAGTTAACTCTTAATAACAGATAGATAGAGGGAGTATATGGTAGTCCTACAAATACAAGTTGGAATAAGAACTACTCACCATTGATCCAAATACAAATCCTACATGATATTGGAAATTAGGATTTTACCCCTATTTTTTAAACATATTAGGGGTTAGCACCACATGAAAATGGAAATTAGGAACACCTCCCTAATTTGATATTTTGACCATAAATTACATTTATTTAATTAATGGGGAGCTGGAATATTATGGTAAAAAGATAAATGTGCCCCTGAAGTTTTTTATAGAATGTTTTAGGGTTTGCTAGATTTAAGGATTTTGAATTGTGCCCCTTAAATTAATTAATTTTCATGTTATATATATATCTATATACAAATATATGTTTTCAACAATTTCTGTTACATATTCGTGTTTGTAATTATTTAAATGTATATGTTATTTATATCTATATATATATATTCAAATATATGTTTTTCAACTATTTTTGTTACATATTCGCGTTTATGATTATTTAAATATATCTGTTATATATTTATATTTTCAATTATATGCTTATTATTATTCAATTGTATATTTAAATGACTGTTGAGATTTATTTTTCAATTATAAATATGTATTATATAATTTATAATATTTAAAATATCTATTATATATTCAAATATTCAAATATTCAAGTTATATGTGTTATTCATATATATGTTTTTAAATATATCTGTTAAATATTAGTGTTTATAATCACTTAAATATAACTATTATTTATATTTTTAGTTATATGTGTATAATTATTTATTCAATTGTATATTTCTAATATTTAAATGACTGATGCGTAAGTAAATATATATGTTCCAATATAAATATTTGTTAAATATTAATGATTATTTTACTTACACAGAGAAACATATAATTTAACGTAATTGCTTATATGATTTGCTCAATCAATGACTAATAATTAGCATGCATTGTGGACAAACTATTTTACAATTAACTGTATTTTTAAACTTTGGAATTTAATGCAATTTATTTCAAATTTACACATGGGCGGAGTCGCTGAGGCTAATTATTTCCTTTTTTATATATAGTTTAAATTATTCAGAAATTTTCACCATCAAGTTTAAAAAATGAGAAAATTTTGAAAACATAAATATTTATGAATATAGAGAGGGTTATTTAGGGGGGTGTATTCAATTGAGATTTTAAAAGATTGTTTATGGATAATTTAGTCCAGTGGATTTTAAAAGACTATTTAAGAATGTAAGGACTTATAAGATTTTTTTAAAAGATTTTTTATACTCAAGATTTTTTATATTTGGATTTTAAAGATTATATCATTAGAATTTATAAGATTTGAAAGGACCACATGGATTTTTTATACTCGAGACTTTTTATGTTTGGATTTTATGTAATAATGTTTAGTTCAATGATGCACAAATTCTCCGGCATCAGCCTCTACAATCGAAGCTTTCCAAATGATGGTAGAATTTTTCCTTACCAAAGATTCTATAAAACCCGCTACCATTTCTTAATAAAAGAAATGAAAAAAAAGTTAATAAACATTATGATTCTTGTGAAAGGCAGAGAGTGCCGATTTTGGTGTTTATGCCCATCAATGAAATTTGTTTAAAATATCAATAAAATTATGCAAGCAATCTTCAAAATGGGGTTCAATTGAATGGCTCCACTCTTCAATGGCAAGAAGGCACTAAAGGGAAAAAATAAATTGAAATACAAAAAAATAGTTCAAATCTCAAAGAATATGAAAATGTACACATACATACATACATATATGTATATATATAAAAAAAAAAATAGATGATATATACATACTCACTTTATAAACAGAAGCATTGGTGAAGTTGAAAAGGAAAATGGGTGAAAGGAAGAGGTAAATGTAGAGAAGATATGAGAGAATTGGTAAATCTCTAGCATAAAACAAAAGTCTCACGAGAAAAGTCTCATGGGTTAGGGTGGGATTCTTTATAGGGTTTGGTATTTATACTTTTCACTAAAAAGTCACACAAATTCCTAATTTTAAAAAAATCCATTGAAATTAGCAAGTTTTTGAATACCAAAAGACTTTTTGTTACTTGTTTAAAGTCCTGATTGAATACCACTAGATTTGGACACACTTTTTAAAATATCCAAATAGTCCTAATTGAATACCACAAGACTTATTTAGATTATTTAAAAGTCTTAATTGAATACCACAAGACTTATTTATCTCAAAATAGTCTTTTAAAATCCTAATTGAATACACGATGCCACTTACACCTCCTTTACTATAACGTACATTTGTAAAATTTAAATTTTATTTATTTATAACATTTGAATATTGTTATTGCATATTAAGCCTCATTTTATGATTATTACCATACAAAGATTCGCATAATCAAATCACAAAAAAACATATTGTTTATAACCCAGTTACATTATATCTTGACATATCCCAAATAAAAAAACATAATTTTTGAATATCAGAATAATATATTATGTATCCCCAAAAAAAATAGTTTGAATTTTGAATAACTTTGAATTCTTTTGAGTGATCTATTGTTGCTTGCAGACATAACATGGGTTTATTGACACAATAAATGTTTGGGAGTACATGCAGATGAACATACGCACCTCAATATATTTGTTGATGGTGATTAATACCTGTTTGTGGTAATAAATGATATGGAGGAGCATATAATAAAATTTGATATTAATGGTAAGTATTAATTCAAAGTCAACTTTCTACAAATGTAATAATCAGTCATAGAAATTGCCTTATTTAATAGCTCAGGATAATATTATCATAAAGATGTAGCATTAATTGATAGATTAGGTCTAGTCAAGAAAAAGAGGAATAACCACTAATAAAGATTGAAACAAGGGGTCTAATAATAATTGCCCCTAAAATAATTTAGCCGTTGATCATTCCAATAACTAAACTATCATCATGTACTCCAACAATACATATACCAAATGCTGCAACGAGAAATACTCATCCAGAAAAATCTACTTCACTAGGGATGTGCACGGTCCGGTTAACCGGACAGGTTAGCTTTGGACCGGACCGGACCGTTAACTTCGGTCCTACAGTTTCGGTCGGTCCAACCGGTTTGGGCTTTTTTAATGGGTCCAATTTATTTGGGCTTATTGGGTATTTTTTTTACACCTATTCAGCCCATTTTCAATGCAATATTTATATATATTAAATCCATTTATCAATTTCTCATTTATCACAATAATTAAACCCATTCAAATAAAAAAATAAAATATATATATATATATAAAATAAGTAAATATTTTTAAAAAAATTTATATATATATATATAATCGGTCCGGTCCGGTCCGGGTTTTTTGTAGGCTGGACCAAAGACCGGACCGAACAGTAACGGTCCATTAAATTTCGGACCGGACCGGACCGTTGTATTTATAAAACCCGAAAAAAACCCTATATTTCGGTTCGGTCCGGTCGGTCCATTCGGTCCGGTTCGGTTTGTGCACACCCCTATACTTCACAAAAATGAAGCTCCAAAACACCACACCAAAGCAAATTCATTCTTCAACACTTCATTCACTTTCTTTTTTTTTCGATTATCTTTCTTTTGTGCCAACGCGGTTCAACCAGTGCTCACTTGCCAAACCAAACCGACCAACTCGCTCTCCTTGAGTTCAAGCATCAAATAGCCAACAACCCAGTCTTCAAGTCTTGGAACACTTCTCTCCACTTTTGCCAATGGAAAGGTGTTGAATGTGGGCACTGACACCGTAGAGTTATAGGCTTGAATCTTACTGACCAAAACTTGTTTGGAACCATTTCACCTCACATAGGAAATCTCAGTTTCCTAAGGTTCATCAAGTTACATGACAACCACTTCCACGGCGAAATTCCCCAACAAATTGGTTCTCTGTTCCGGCTAAGACATCTAGACCTTACAAATAACACATTGGGAGGACCACTCCCGGTTAACTTGAGCCGCTGCTTCAATTTCAGGGCCATATCTTTAAGAGGTAACCACCTAGTGGGGATGATTCCTGTAGAACTCGGCTCTTTAAAGAAGCTCAGTCTTCTTCATTTGGGCTCAAATAACTTGACTGGATTAATTCCAACTTCTTTTGGTAACATCTCATCCCTCACAATAATTTCTCTATCAGAAAATAGCATTAAGGGAACTATACCAAGTGAGCTCGGCCGATTAACAAAATTAGTTTTCATTTCCCTCGATGTAAATAATCTGACCGGTACAATCCCTTCCTCTCTTTTCAATATCTCGACTATTACTGATTTTTGGACATCAAGTAATCAGCTCACTGGGACTCTCCCAGCTAGCATAGGCCTCACTTTACCAAATCTGCAAGTACTCGGTTTTGGAGATAATAACTTTCACGGAGAAATTCTGGGTTCATTTTCGAATGCTTCTCAACTTCAAATTTTTGACCTCGTTACGAACATGCTGACTGGACAAGTTCCAGCAAATCTAGGATCTCTGCAAAATCTTCTTGTGTTTAATATTGCGGATAATCTTCTTGGTACTAATGCGACTGACGACTTGAGTTTTATTACATCTTTGTCAAACTGTACCAATTTACAAATACTAGGCCTTGATATCAATAATTTCGAAGGTGAAATACCGAGCTCGATAGGGAACCTCTCCGTTCAACTCAACAGATTAAGTCTAGGATATAATTATATATCCGAAATAATCCCAGCAACAATTGAAAGCCTTGCTAACTTGTACGGTTTACAGCTTGTGGACAACCTTTTATCAGGTCCCATTCTTAGTTCCTTGGGTAAATTACAAAATCTGCAAGCATTGTTACTAAAAGGAAACAAATTGCGGGGTGACGCAACCGAAATAGTGTGTTGTGTTATAGCCCAAGTGCAGGCGCGTCAAGTTGTAATATTTACTCGGAAGTCCGGGTGTTGAACCACAGGGATAAGTGAAAAGGGACGAAATGGATTACGGATTAAATGGTTTTCAGGTTTTGTAAGTTGGATTTGTTGTGAAACGACGGAAATGTAAAATGGTTATGAAAATTAATAAGAAAGCACTAAGGTAGGTGGAGGTTAGTTACGATGTAAGAAATGGTGATCAGTGGCTCATACAAAGATTACAACACAAGGTTTCTCGAGATATGGGGAATGTTGGTGTATCTCTCAAATAGCAAAGGGTGCGACGCTAGGCGGCTCATTCCCGAGTTGAAGCTATATCAAGAGAGAGACAAACGACATTCCACCAAAGACGAGGTTATCATTCCTACCTCTTAGCTACGGGTGTGAAGCAAGGCAACCCATTCCCGATGAAGCTAATCCGAGATAGATATGACAAACTCATCATACAAATATTTTTCATAAAACAAGTGTATGTAATCTCATGATTTAAAGAATGAAAATTAGAAAGTGAATCCAAACAATGAAACGGAATGAAGTTTATGGGATAAATTTGTCATCTCATCATTTATAACTTATGGTAGAAAACAAAGAGTCTAAGTATCACATAAAGTGTACGAAGCACACAATGTATCAATAAATGAATAAAAAAAATGAGATTAACAAATTTATAATCCATCCATGGAGTTTTAAGAACTTGTTCAAAATTTCAACGAAGAGGAAAAAGCTCCATGGATGGGGGAAAATGATTACAAGCTTTCTAGAACCATATAAATATGTTGTATGTTCATAAACAACCAAGCACTAAATATACAAGGCATATGAAGTCTTAATTTAACATGAGTATACCTAGAAAGCTTGTAACAATGGAGGAAATGAAGAAGAAAAGGATCTACAATTATTTCTCAAACTTTAAACATGGATTGAGCCATAAATCATCAAATATTATATCGCGATTCACCTCCGTCACCTTAGTAAGAGACTACTCCATAATACTCGAACCAAGAATTATAGAAGAAGCATTCATTTCTTAAGATGAAAGTAAACTTACAAGAAGAAGAAGAAGAAGTTACAAGGGTTTAGCTCTCACTTCTCTCTAAAACTTGTACAAGAAAAACTAGATATCTTAGCCTAGAAGCTAAGAATTAATATATATATTACAAGGTTGCAAAATATCTAACTAAATATCTAAAATAGCTTAAACCACTAAAATAGCCCATTTTGGGTGTGAAATGAGGAAGTTGCCTGAAGCCATGATCGATCATGCTATTACCATGATCGATCATGGAGTGTTCTGGAGTTGTAAAATTCTTTGCACCATGATCGATCATGGTAAACCCATGATCGATCATGGGTTTGGGAATTCTTCAAACAGCACTTTGCTAGCATCCAATCTTGCTCTTGATCACTTCACGTAAGGCCATTGTATCCCAATCCTATTAACACATGGAATACTACAAAATGCACACCCACTTGGGCGGGTTAGATACAAAACTTGCTAAAGCACTAATCTCAAGATAAGCGGATAATTAGGCAGAATAGAAGCGACAAACGCGTCAAGTGACTCCGGGAAAGAGCTTTAACCAGACAAAATTATGCGTTTATCAACTCCTCCCGACTTATCTCTTGCTAGTCCCTTAACAAGAAAAAAATTATAATAATTAAAAACGTTAAAAAGCTATACAAAAAGTTGTTAACTTCTAAGTTCCCAAAGAAGACGAGTTGCATCTCGTGAAGGTTTTCAGAAATGATACCTACAAACATTAGAAGTTTGATCATGATGAATGATGAGAATGAAGATTCAAGTTTCAATTTGCAGAGCAAGAGGCATTACTATCAATTTTCCAGAATGACGGACTTTTGAATGATCATCTAATTCGCCTATCTCTTTTAGAACACAATCCCATATTCTCCAATGCTCACATACTAGACTTCGATTCAAACAATTCAATATAAACACAAAGAGTTATAATCATTCGAGAAGGAAGAGAGAACTTTTTCAAAAACAAAAACTCCAAGATTTGTCAATTCTAAGCACTTTCTTTATCTTTTACTTGGAAATTTCGCTAAATTAGATCAGGGCGGTTTTCATCTCTATGGGGGGCAGCGGTCTCACTTATCAAATTTACAAAATAATGCTCATTCATTGGAGCTTGAAGGAAGCTATTCACCCTTTCCCATATGGTAACCTTTACCCATCCATAATATTAGACAAAGAGACTTAAATTTAGTCAAGTGAAGCTTTAAGTCAATATTAGGATAAAAGTCATCCAAGTTATCAAAGTGCTATGCTTTTGTCCTCTCATTGGAGGATCTTTTCGAAAGAGCTTCCATTATTTTTGGACAAAAATTTCTCTTCTCTCAATGAAAATAAATCTAAGTGTTATTACCGAATTAGAAACAACCAAAGCAATCTAGCATGTGGTTCATGAGAATATAATGGGATATGCGACTAAGTAGAGCAAGGCAATTTAGATTATCATTCAAATTCCTATCTAGATTAAAAATTCATATCAAAAGCTAATGAAACAATAGTCTTCATTCTTGAACAAAATCTCAATCAATCATCAATTCTCAAACTTCCTAAAAAAAAATTTTAAACGCATCTGTGACGCCCCGAATCCCGTTCTGAGATTTTCACCTCTGGGACTCGGTTAATCACGGATGCCGTGCGCGACGGCGGGTTTAAAATATAAAAATCCATAACTTTTAAAAACTTTACTTAAATAAAATATCCCGTTTTACAAAAACTCGGTATGTGGATTTCATTTAAATAAAAACCAAACCCATGAGGTTTACAAAGCACATTTAACTCCACATATATATATATATATAAACCATTTATACAAATCCATAGTCCATCACCCAAAATAGTTGTAAAGTCCATACATAATAACAAAAAGGTTTAATACAATAAAAGCTTATTTACAACCGAGTCCTTAGTTTAAGGACTACAAAATTATAAGACATCAGAGGCTACTAGACTCGTAGACCACGCGCCAATCCCCGATGCTTGACCTGCAAAACTGTTTAGAAAACGGGGTGAGCCAAATCCGGGCTCAGTGGGAACTATATAGGTTTATATAGAAAATAATTATTTTACTTCAATGCAGTAGTTTGAAAACCATGCAATGCATGCAACTCACACACCCGTGCATGCAATTCCCACTAGGAATCCTATCCTAGTCACCAGAACGTTGACTATTAGATCAACCTATTCCATCTCTAGATTTCCCATGGAATACCCTAAGCCAACTTTCACATTACTAAGGAATCGAGGATATAAACCTACTTGAGTCCGTTCTCAAGTGTAACTCAAGGCTAGACTATGCCATTCAATGCCTATACCATAAGTTAAGACAATTGGCCAAGTATCTGTTGTTTTCCCTTTAGTTATAGTATGTTATGGATTCCATACTTGGCCACCTACAAGGCATTACCACTAGCTTGTCCTCACAACCAAATCATGTTCTCACGCTCGTATACTAGGTTTCTATGGCCATTATCTATTAATACTTTCCACTTTATCTGTTAATGCATTATGAGTGGCCAACGCTGTCCTATGTATATTATGTTCTTTACGATAGTATATGTATCATCATTATTCTCACTAAAGGTACACTCGACCGAGGCAATATATAATTAACCATGCCATACAAGATATGATACGCCACAATAATAATGATAATATAAGTAATGCACATCCACAACACATCAATCCGTATCATATCTCCAGTATAGTGCCTCAGTTTCTCCCCGCGGTCGTCTAGGCCCAAAGCAACAGATCCCGAAGGCTCCGAGGCTTTTGTCCATGTCTCCTCCGAGTGGGGAGTGGTTCAGGGACTTGGTTCTCCAAGTAAGTCATTCGGAGATAACCCTCAAGACATTTTCTCGGGAATAACACTCCGAATAGTTAACGAGGAGAACGCCTCATACAAACCACATCGACACTCTGGAAAGAACTACACCAGGCGATACCCTAGCAGGGTGATGACCATTAGTAGCCCAACTACTTCCCGGGAAACTCACCATTTGGGTAAGTAGTGGCACACGGGACCTACTCCGCTTGCCGGGGAAACTCATCAAACCCAGAACACATAGTCCTGTGGGAAGGCAAAATACAAAGAGTGGGCTCTCCTTTGTGGGCACACACAACCACCGGCGGAGTCACCGTCTTCATTTTCCCCGTGCACGGTTTAGGGCCTTTCACCCACGGGCGGCAATAGGCGGCCCTCCTTCGAGTCACGGGGAGCTACCCGGTGCCCGGCAAATCATCATATCTAGCCCATATGTGTGATCACAGTAACATACATCACATTTATTCATTTCCCACAATGAATATCATCATCATCATCATCATTAATCATACATCACACATATGGCTCATCGTCATACATATAATCATATAATCGCCCATTATCCATTTATCATCATTAACATCACCGTTATTCATTTCTACAAGCGTAGTCATTACTCGTAAACTCCATTCATTTATCGTCAAGTAATTATTCACATTATGAGGCCAATTGGTTCATTATCATTGTCATATATATCATTACGTATTTTATAATGATACTCACGTCACCCTATCAAGCCAAGTATTGGTTATTACGATTCTAGCTCATCCGGCATACTAATACAATTCGCCTAGATGTTCGTGTTCATGACCAGGGGCAATCCGTGCCCTAACAATTGTGTTTCATGTGTTGTATCGAGACTAAACCCTTGTTACTAGTGCCTAGCACACTCTACGCAAGCCACTAGACACGTACGTTAAGGCGTACCATTCCACCGTAGTGGGTTCTTAGCATACATACCATAAATAATACCTTTCAATCGTATCTAGTGGTATAGATGTGTATCACTATCCTTAATAACCCACAATCATCTATCTATAAGCACAAGACCCAAAAGCCCCAATTTATAAGTCTTACGGGTAGCTACGGAGCAGGTTTCACATGAACTTCTATGTACGCATGCTAAATCTTGAAAATAGATGATCCATCACGTTATAAGAGTTATAATCTATCGATATCTATCACTAATCTAAGAATTATCTAGCCCAATCCCCAAGAGATGCAAATAACATATGATTTTGCTTAAAATCCCCAAGTTGAGTGCAAGACTCTAATTTACCAATCAAACATTGAAAAACAAGTTTTAGTACTAGTGTCCCCACCTTAGATAAGCCTAATCCACAACTCGATAAAGCGCAGAAGTCGTATCGCCGAAGCCCTAGCTCCAACGGAAGAAGAAAGCGGGAAGGATGCGATTCGGGACACCAATCTTGGATGGGAGATGAGAGATGTGTATGATCTCTTCTCTCTCTCTCTAGAGCTCTCTAGATCATTCCTCACTCCCTCTCTACGTTGGATGCACGAAAGTGGGGTTGTGGGGGTGTTAAATGACGTAAAAATGGGTTAAAAACGCTAAAAAATGACTTACAGGCGAACCATGATCGATCATGGGTCCCCCATGATCGATCATGAACCATTATGGAACTCTCTGGAGGACCATGATCGATCATGGCACTTCCATGATCGATCATGGAAGTCACTGCAACAGCAAATGACTTTCTGAGCCCAAAACGGACCTCGAAACGGCTGAATCTCGACTCGGCCAAAACACGAAAGTTGTAGAGGGCAAAGAAATGAAGACATGGCCGCAAACGGATAGTCGTTTGGACATCAGATGAAGAAGTTATGGCTTCCCAAAGTTGGCCAGAAATTGACGAATCGCGAAAAGTCGAAATACGCGATAATCGCCTCGGTTTCGATCCGAACCACTCGAACCACTAAACGAACACTCACATGAGTGGAAGGAGGCTAACATGACTAATAAAGAGTGATAGAACATTATGAAGCTCTCCAAATGAAAAATTCACCACCCGAGGTGAATTAAGCGGACGAATGAAAGCAACCACGAGGAAACGAAAGAACGGGGTGTTACAGCATCTCTTCTACTCATGGAAATAGACAATAGCAAGCCAAAACAAAAATAAACACAACATAAATAGCGTACCCCCCTCAACTTGAAACACACATTGTCCTCAATGGAAAAAGAACAAGAAAACGCACGGGCGCTACTTCGGCTTTGCTATCCATGAGACAAAAATAAGAGAAAAACAACGACTATACATAAAACGGGTTAGAATTAGAATCTAATAGCAAAAACCATAACATTCAACCATTAAAACCAAGTTCTAAAGTTAACATCATGTCTGAAATCTAATACAACCCAAAAGAAATAAAATAAAACTAAGCATAAATATAAGAGTTTCCAAGATTAGCAAATATCATCACATATCGGGAGGTGGGGGTGGGGAAAAACGACCATACAACGCCTCGAACTGCTGGGTCGCCATTTGAGCTGCAACTCGTGCCTCGACCTGAGCTGCAATATCTGCCTCCAAACGATCCTGACACAATACCATAATCTCAACCCTCTCATTTATGCTAGCAAACCCAGTCTGCATCAAAGCAGTCATCTGCTCAAACTGCTCTCTCATGAATTCCCTCGTGTCATCTACCAGCCCCGAGCTTGCCCGTCTTTTATGTCTTGAGGGTCCCGGAACATCTGCCCCTGCTTCTTCAGCCCCTTCTTCTTCGTCATCACCCGGTGGTGGTGCAGCTGTAGAAGAACTCGGCCGGTTCCTCAATTGACCAGCGGCTCGAGTTTGGGTAGATCGGTTAAGTGGTGCTCGAGGCATTTTCTTCACATCCTCATCTCTCTCAGTTACCCCCGCTCGCAAACATACCTTAGTGATCAAAGACCCAAATTTGATTGTTTCATTGTGGGCGACCAAGTCTATGATTCTAGCAATTCGCCCAATGATGTGACGAAGCAAACAACAGCGCTTGTTTGTTGCAATAGCGTATAACACATACGCTTGAGAAGGGTACAGGTGTTAGGTATGAGAAGTCGGGTCCAAAGCGTTGACAACTACTAGCCAAAGAGTCTTAAAGGCCTCGAGTATATTATTCCTATCCAATTGGTTTCCAATCCATTCCTTAGGCTCACCGGCTAGATATGTGGCTAAATCATTAGCCGTTGGCTCTACATAAGGGGTACCATCCGAATAAGGGAGGTCATGAGCATTGGGTGGTAAGGCCGGGATTCCCGTAATCTCACTCAACACCTCTAGGTTAAAATGAACCGTTTTGCCTCGAACATGAGCAACATATGTATATGATGTATTTGGAACTTGAATTAAACTTGCGACAAATTCACGACAAATGGTGAGATTACATTGAGTACCTTATTCACGCAAGTAGTTAACCCACTCCGAATATTGCTCAAACGTTGCTCATTGAGGGAAATCGTCCAGCGAACCGATGAAGACCGGCCTCTCAATCACTACCGTCCTCGTCTTGAAAGCGTAATTCCACCATTCGAATTCTTGGCGGCTTCGAAATTCGCGGTAGCCACCCCTTGCGGCTTGAATTTGGAGTGGCTTAGTGGGAGGGTTAGAGGAAGCCATAAAAGAGTAATGTGACACTTTAGAGGAGGGAGAGATGAGAAATTTTGAGATTTGATTTGGTAGGGCTCGAAATTGGTGAGGAGAGAGGGAAATGGGGATTTTTGGGATGAGTTTGATGATTGAGGTTCGAAATTGGAAGATTTGATGGTTGATTCTAGGTGGGGAAGGATGGAAATGGTGTTCAAGGAAGGTTTGGGATCAATGGGGGAAGAGGGGCTAGGGTTTAGAGAGGATTTAGGAGAAGGAGAAGTGAGAAATGGGGGTTTAGAAACGGCTCCCTTGTTTTATTACGGGACCATGATCGATCATGGTTAGGTCATTCTGCCCAACTGATTTTTTCCCCATGATCGATCATGGTTAACCCATGATCGATCATGCTTCTGACTGCCTGAGAAAAAAAATTTCACCATGATCGATCATGGACCAATCTGCCAGAAAAAATTTTCTTTGCCCTCTTTGCTCCAAAACACCTTATTACTCCCCTCAACCTAATCCGTTCAGACTTAATGACACTCGTATCTCCGATGACAATTCCTGAAACTCAAAAACACTAACAAAAAACATTATTTACAAAATCGACCCATGCCTTTTAGGCATAAGTCGGGTCTTCGAGAGGGGTGGATTCCTCTCGAGGTGGGAATTCCAAAAACGGCTTGAGGCGTTGTCCATTCACCTTGAAAACGTAGCCAGTTTTGAGATCCTCGACATTCACAGCCCCAAAAGGATACACATGACGGACAATGTATGGGCCGGTCCAACGAGACTTCAATTTTCCCGGGAAGAGATGCAGACGAGTATCATAAATAAGAACTTTGTGCCCAAGTTTGAATTCTTTCCTCAAAATGGTTTTATCATGAAAGATTTTGGCACGTTCCTTGCTTATCTTCACATTATCATATGCATCTCTTCTCAATTCCTCTATTTCATTTATTTGTAACTTACAGTCAAGCCCGACTTTTTCGAAATCACAGTTAACCATCTTAGTTGCCCAGTATGATTTATGTTCCAACTCCACAAGCAAATGACATGGTTTTCCGTATACTATGCAATAGGGAGACATATCTAGAGTCATTTTGTACGCAGTACGGTAAGCCCAAAGTGCATCGGTCAGTCTTAATGACCAATCCTTGCGGTTCGGGTTTACCGTTTTCTCTAGAATCTGTTTGATCTCCCTATTTGCCAACTTGGCTTGACCATTAGTTTGAGGATGATAAGCGAGCAAAACTTTATGGTTCACACCATACTTTTGCATTAATGATTGAAATGGTCTGTTGCAAAAGTGAGTACCGCCATCGCTTATTATTGCCTTGGGAGTGCCAAAACGTGCAAGAATGTGTTCTTTCAGAAATCGGATCACCACTTTGTGATCATTTTTCTTGCACGCTTGGGCTTCCACCCATTTTGAAACATAGTCTACAGCAACTAGAATTTAAATGTTACCATAGGAGGATGGAAATGGTCCCATAAAGTCGATGCCCCAGCAATCGAAGATTTCAATCATCAGGATTGGATTGAGTGGCATCATGTTCCGCTTGGAGATCCCTCCAAGCATTTGGCATCTTTGGCATGCCTTGCAGAAGCGTTGTGCGTCCTTAAAAAGCGATGGCCAATACAATCCACTTTGCAAAATCTTCGCGGTGGTCTTCTTTGCCGAGAAGTGTCCTTCGCAAGCCTCAAAATGACAGAAGGTTAGAACTCTTTCTACTTCTCCCTCTGGAATGCACCGTCGAATAATCTGATCCGCGCAATACTTAAACAGGTATGGTTCATCCCAGTAGAATCGAGTCACTTCGCTCAGAAATCTTTTTCTGTCTTGGACACCCCATGACTTTGGCATCTTGTCGGTCACAAGATAATTTACAATGTCTGCATACCATGGGAGTATCAAGATTGTTAACAACTGCTTGTCCAGAAATGCATCTTGGATCGGGCCTTCTTCAATGTTATTCTTAAAAGTGAGTCGAGACAGATGATCGGCCACCACATTCTCAACCCCTTTTTTATCCTTAATACTTAAATGGAATTCTTGCAACAAGAGTATCCACCTAAGAAGCCGCGGCTTGGCATCTTTCTTTGTGAATAGGTACTTCAACGCCGCGTGATCCGTGAAAATCACAATTGGCGATCCTATCAAATAGGATCGAAACTTGTCTAGGGTGAAGACAATTGCTAGAAGCTCTTTCTCTGTCGTGGTGTAATTCATTTGCGCATCATTCAAAGTCCTACTTGCATAGTATATCACACCCGGTTTCTTGTCTTTCCGTTGACCAAGAACCGTTCCCACTGCATAGTCACTCGCGTCGCACATAAGCTCGAATGGCAAGCTCCAGTCTGGTGGCTGCATAATCGGTGCAGTAGTGAGCATATGCTTCAGAGACACAAAGGCTTCTTCGCACTTGGCGTCCCACTCAAAAGGTGCATCTTTGAGCAGTAGACTACACATCAGCTTGGAAATGGAACTGAAGTTCTTGATGAACCTCCTATAAAACCCGGCATGTCCTAGGAATGATCGGACATCTTTGACATTCTTAGGCGTAGGAAGTTTGGCAATCAATTCGATTTTTGCCTTATCCACTTCAATTCCTTCTGACGAAATGATGTGCCCCAATACGATTCCCTTGGTTACCATAAAATGGCATTTCTCCCAATTCAAAACCAGTTGTTTTTCCACACATCTTTCCAAAACCTGTTCCAGGTTAGTCAAGCAATTGTCGAATGACTTACCATCGACGGTAAAGTCATCCATAAAGACTTCCAAAGTCCTTTCCACCATATCGCTAAAAATACTTAGGATACATCGTTGGAAAGTGGCCGGTGCATTACATAGACCAAAAGACATTCTTCGATAAGCGAAGGTACCAAAAGAACATGTAAAGGTGGTCTTTTCTTGATCATCTAGGTCAATCTCAATCTGATTGTACCCGGAAAAACTATCGAGGAACGAGTAATATTCATGGCTCGCTACCTTTTCTAAAGTTTGATCCAAAAAGGGGAGTGGGAAATGATCTTTTCGAGTTGCCTCGTTGAGTTTACGGTAGTCAATACACATTCGCCACCCGGTGGTAACTCTTTGTGGAATCAACTCGTTTGATTCGTTCTTAACTACCATAAGACCCAATTTTTTCGGTACCACTTGAGTTGGACTAACCCATTTACTATCCGAGATTGGATAGATGATCTTTGCATCTAACAATTTTAACACCTCGTTCCCAACCACTTCTTGCATGTTAGGATTCAACCGGCGTTGAAATTGCCTCGATGTTTTTGCCCCATCCTCTAAGTGAATTTTATGTGTACAAATCAAAGGGCTTATTCCTTGGAGGTCGGCAAGAGTCCAACCAAAAGCTTTTTTATATTTACCAAGCAAATAAACTAACCTTACCTCTTGGTCATCCGAAAGTTCGGACGAGATGATGACGGGGTAAGTGTCTGAAGCTCCCAAGAAGGCATACTTCAAGTTGCTCGGCAACAGCTTAAGATCCATTTATCCTTCAAGCTTTTTGGTGGACGATGATAAGTTTTCCTCTTTCTCCAAGGATTCAATTTGTTTGTCACAGAAGGAAAACACTTGCATACAATCCTCGGGTTCAACGGAAGTGGTTAGATAACCTTCTATTGACTACGATTCAAAATTTGCCACAAAGTGGTCTTGGATACATGACTCTATCATGTTCACATGTTCGCTTTCCTCTTCATCATCGTCATCTATTTGATTGCTAAAAGAGAACACGTTTAGCTCCAGAGTCATGTTTCCAAAAGCTAACTTCACAATTCCATTCTTGCAATTTATTATAGCATTAGAAGTAGCAAGAAATGGTCGGCCAAGCATAACCGGAATCTCCTTAGCGGGATTCGACACGGGTTGCATGTCGAGGATGATAAAATCAACTGAAAAATAAAACTTATCGATTTGGACAAGTACATCCTCGACTATCCCTCTTGGGATCTTAACGAATCGGTTCGCTAATTGAATCGTGACTCTTGTGGGTTTTAACTCACCCAGCCCCAATTGTTGATAAACCGAATATGGGAGCACATTCACACTTGCTCCAAAATCTAACAATGTGTTCTTTATCCTGCAATTTCTTATGACACACGAAATTGTGGGACACCCGGGGTCTTTGAACTTGGGGGCTCTCGTGCCTTGCATGATGGAGCTCACTTGCTCCGCCATAAAGGCCTTTTTCTTAACATTCAACCTTCGTTTGGTCGTACATAGGTCCTTGAGGAACTTAGCATACGAAGGTATTTGCTTGACTGCGTCAAGCAACGGAATGTTGATTTTAACTTGCCGAAACACATCCAAAATCTCGGTATTAGATTTGGATGGTTGGTTCAATCTTTCCGGGAAAGGGACCTTGATTCCGTTCTTGATTTTTTCAAGATCCTCCTTTCCTTGTCTCTCTTCCTCTTGGTTCTTTTCTTCACTCACAACCTTCTCAACACTCGTTGGCTCAACTATGTCCACCACCTTGGGGGTTTTAGGAACAATAGTTTTATCTACCTCCTTCCCATTTCTTAGGATCGTGATAGATTTGAGTTCTTCTAACTTAGTGCTAGACTCCCCTCCCTCTACAACTTGAACTTGACCTCTAGGGTTCACTAAAGGTTGAGATGGGAATTTTCCCTTCTCTTGGGTAGCCAGGGCGATGGTGAGTTTAGACATTTGGGTTTTTAATTCACCCACATCACGATCCGTTTTGTCCACAAATGATCTCAACAAAGTTTCCAAGTTTTGGTTGGGATTTTGATTCTGAGGTGGGACAAATGGGTTTTGAGGTTGTTGTTGTTGCCTTTGGTTTTGATGATATTGGTTGTGGTTCTGACCTTGGTTTCCTCCCCAACTGAAATTGGGGTGATTTTTCCATCCCTCATTGTACCTTTGAGAGTAAGGGTCGTTCTGGTTTCTGTTTTGGTTGTACTGGTGCAAAGCATTGACTTGGGCGGGATTTTTGAGGACTTCCCGAAAAGCGGGAATGGTAGGGCAATCCTCAGTAGTGTGTTCCGAATTTTCGCAAATGACACATAACTGGCTTGAGGATACTACGTTGACCTCTCTAAGCTTATTTGCTTCCATTGCCTCTACTTTCTTAGACAATTGGAACAATCTCGCACCCATGTCATCTTCATTGGACACTTGGTACAACCCACCCTTTCCTTGGATTTTGGCCTTTGGCTCATCGGTATAGGTGTTCCAATTTTGGGCACCTTCCGCTAACTCATCAAAATACAACAAAGCCTCATCGGGATTCTTACTCAAAAATTGACCATTGTACATGGTCTCAACAAAAGTACGCATCTCGGGAGTAAAAGATTCATAGAAAAAACTAATAAGGCTCCACGTTTCGTGACCATGGTGAGGGCATGCGTTTAAAATCTCTTTATATCTTTCCCAACACTTATAGAAAGTTTCATTGTCTTTTGGCGAAAAATTGGATATCGCCCTTCTTAAAGCATTGGTTCTGTGAACGGGAAAGAATTTTTTTAGAAACTCCGCTTGAAGCTCTTGCCAAGACCGAATTGATTGCGGTCTTTGAGCATTTAGCCAAATTTTTCCTTTATCTTTTAGGGAGAAAGGAAAGAGTTTTAGTCGCATGACATCCTCGTCTGTATTCGCCTCACGAAATGTGGAACAGACTTCTTCAAAGTCTTTTAAATGCAAGTATGGGTTTTCAGATTCCATACCATGGAAGGAAGGGATATGTTGAAGCATACCTGGCTTGAACGAGAACACACCGGCTTGGCCGGTGGGAAGTACAATGCATGAATTTGAAGTTGTCCGAGGCGGTTGGAGGTAGTCCCTCATTGTCCTAACGGGAGGAACATTGTTGGCATCTTCCCCTTCATTATCACTCTCGTGATCCGCAGCCCTTCCTTGGTTTGCCATTCTTGGCGAATGAGGAGGGGTTATTCTTGGCGAATGAGGAGGGCTTATTCTAATGTCAACGAACAATTGCCCTTGCATAAGCTCGGAAATAGTTGTTCCAGTAGCTCCTCAGGATTCTACAAAATCAAACAAGAATAAGAAAGAAAAATAAATTAATTAAAAGGAGAGATACTTACAAAGAGTGGGTTTGTACAAAACCCGGAATTCACCTTTTTGCCTTATCCCCGGCAACGGCGCCAAAAACTTGACGCAACCGAAATAGTGTGTTGTGTTATAGCCCAAGTGCAGGCGCGTCAAGTTGTAATATTTACTCGGAAGTCCGGGTGTCGAACCACAGGGATAAGTGAAAAGGGACGAAATGGATTACGGATTAAATGGTTTTCAGGTTTTGTAAGTTGGATTTGTTGTGAAATGACGGAAATGTAAAATGGTTATGAAAATTAATAAGAAAGCACTAAGGTAGGTGGAGGTTAGTTACGATGTAAGAAATGGTGATCACTGGCTCATACAAAGATTACAACACAAGGTTTCTCGAGATATGGGGAATGTTGGTGTATCTCTCAAATAGCAAAGGGTGCGACGCTAGGCGGCTCATTCCCGAGTTGAAGCTATATCAAGAGAGAGACAAACGACATTCCACCAAAGACGAGGTTATCATTCCTACCTCTTAGCTACGGGTGTGAAGCAAGGCAACCCATTCCCGATGAAGCTAATCCGAGATAGATATGACAAACTCATCATAAAAAGATTTTTCATAAAACAAGTGTATGTAATCTCATGATTTAAAGAATAAAAATTAGAAAGTGAATCCAAACAATGAAACAGAATGAAGTTTATGGGATAAATTTGTCATCTCATCATTTATAACTTATGG
The DNA here is from genome assembly GCA_021464415.1 of Lonicera japonica. Classification (NCBI taxonomy): domain Eukaryota; kingdom Viridiplantae; phylum Streptophyta; class Magnoliopsida; order Dipsacales; family Caprifoliaceae; genus Lonicera; species Lonicera japonica. Next base: position 139,595 of record JAKCWG010000926.1, read on the forward strand.
TAGAAAACAAAGAGTCTAAGTATCACATAAAGTGTACGAAGCACACAATGTATCAATAAATGAATAAAAAAAATGAGATTAACAAATTTATAATTCATCCATGGAGTTTTAAGAACTTGTTCAAAATTTCAACGAAGAGGAAAAAGCTCCATGGATGGGGGAAAATGATTACAAGCTTTCTAGAACCATATAAATATGTTGTATGTTCATAAACAACCAAGCACTAAATATACAAGGCATATAAAGTCTTAATTTAACATGAGTATACCTAGAAAGCTTGTAACAATGGAGGAAATGAAGAAGAAAAGGATCTACAATTATTTCTCAAACTTTAAACATGGATTGAGCCATAAATCATCAAATATTATATCGCGATTCACCTCCGTCACCTTAGTAAGAGACTACTCCATAATACTCGAACCAAGAATTATAGAAGAAGCATTCATTTCTTAAGATGAAAGTAAACTTACAAGAAGAAGAAGAAGAAGTTACAAGGGTTTAGCTCTCACTTCTCTCTAAAACTTGTACAAGAAAAACTAGATATCTTAGCCTAGAAGCTAAGAATTAATATATATATTACAAGGTTGCAAAATATCTAACTAAATATCTAAAATAGCTTAAACCACTAAAATAGCCCATTTTGGGTGTGAAATGAGGAAGTTGCCTGAAGCCATGATCGATCATGCTATTACCATGATCGATCATGGAGTGTTCTGGAGTTGTAAAATTCTTTGCACCATGATCGATCATGGTGAACCCATGATCGATCATGGGTTTGGGAATTCTTCAAACAGCACTTTGCTAGCATCCAATCTTGCTCTTGATCACTTCACGTAAGGCCATTGTATCCCAATCCTATTAACACATGGAATACTACAAAATACACACCCACTTGGGCGGGTTAGATACAAAACTTGCTAAAGCACTAATCTCAAGATAATCGGATAATTAGGCAGAATAGAAGAGACAAGCGCGTCAAGTGACTCCGGGAAAGAGCTTTAAACAAGACAAAATTATGCGTTTATCACGGGGACAAATCCTATCCTCTCTAGGAAACATCACACTGTTAGATACACTCGACTTATCAGATAAGAAGTTAGAAGGCAATATACCAGCAAATATAGGGAACTGCAAAAAACTGAACAAACTAGATTTGTCTCAAAATAATTTGATTGGCCCCATACCCGACAACATCGTAAGCATTTTATCTCTGTCTATTTCTTTAAACTTGTCAAGATACTCATTGGCTGGCTCCTTACCTGTAGAGGTAGGCAGACTAAAAAGCATCAACGCATTAGATGTCTCAAATAACAAATTTATTGGAAGTATTCCAGAGACAATTGCGGCATGTTTAAGCCTCGAATACTTATATATCCAAGGTAATTTTTTCCAAGGAATCATTCCATCGGCTTTGGCAGCTCTTAAAGGAATTCGTAAACTAGATTTTTCACGAAACAACTTGTCTGGAGAAATTCCCGAGGATATAGAGAAACTCCCATATTTGTAGTATTTGAACCTCTCTTTCAATGAGCTCGAAGGCGAGGCACCAAAGAAAGGAGCTTTTGGAAATGCAAGCGCCATATTGATAAACGCGTAATTTTGTAGTCGCTAACGCTCTTTTGATTGTGTTTATCGCGTTTATTTTAGCCTAGATTAATTAAATTAATCCACTTCTTGTGCACACACTCAAAATATCAAGAATTGCTTTAACATGGCTCAAAGTAGCCTTTTCTAGTGTGTTGAGTGTACCTTCAGGCTATGGAAGCAAGTTGGGAAGCTTTGGGAAGTGTACAAGAGAGATAGAAGCCAAAAGAGAAGGAAAAAAGTCTCCCGAAGTGTCCTCTGATCAATCAGAGGAGCCTCTGATTGATCAGAGGCCACCTTTTAGTGCAAAATCTCCCCTCTGATCGATCAGAGGGTTCTCTGATCGATCAGATCCCACCTTTTTAAGCCAAATCTCTCCTCTGATCGATCAGAGGAGCCTCTGATCGATCAGAGACCTCCCAGAATGCACTGCACAGCCCCCAAAAGCAGCTTTTCTCCCTTTTGATGCATTGAAACTCACCGTAAAGGCTGGACTTTTTATTTCTAGATAGGATCAGGTGTCTTTCCTTTGGATCTTTAGAAAAGTGTACTAGAATACCCATTTTTGGGCATTGCTCTCCCATTATTTAATTGCTCTTTGTCCCTCATGTAATGTATGTAAATTTTCTAGATCTAGATTCAACTAGCATAAGTATTATTTTCCTGCACTTTGTTTATGATCTATCACTTGTAAGAAATCTAGAGAGAGAAACTCTTGAGAGAAATGGAAATCCCTTTAATGGTTTTTGTTCATACAACTATCATGGAGTAGTGATGAGCCCAAGGATAGCACTAGAGCTGGATCATGGAGCGAAGACTATATAGATCCCATCCGGGTTCCAACTGGTCCGATCACCCGAGCTAGAGCAAGCAAGATGAAGGAAGCACTCATGAGCATGGTCCACGAGCTGATGAATAAAGCTGACGCTTGGAGAAGCATTCAAGGAGATGAAGAGCACGAATGGAAAATAATGCTTAGCCAAGAAGACGTAGAATAATTAGGGCGTTTTTATTATTGTTTTTATTTATTTGCAGCCCAAGGATTATGTATAACTAATATTTAGAGTGATGGGCATGCTAAGAGTGTTTTTGGGCTCGTTTAGAGCTCTCCATTATTTTTGTTGCCTTAGAATTGGGCTTGTTTTTGTTATTTTCGAAATTAGGGTTTGTTTAGGGTTTCATTAGGGTTTTCTCTTCTCCTCCTATTTAAAGGAGGCAACTCTTATGTTTGGAGGCAGCTTGGTTATAATACGAAATTGGAGAGTTTTTCACCTCTTGTGTTCTAAGAACACATCGAGCAGCCAGAATTTAATTCTTGTTGTTCTTCGACGTATCAATCAATTGACCCATCAATTGATTGTTTGTCTTCGACTATACCAAGGTTCATTCTCATTTTAGGGATTGGGTCGAGGTTCCACCTCCATCATCTTCGCGTGATTCCAAAGTTCTTACGTATTTAACGTCAAGGGTCGCGGATTCGTCATATTGGATAGAAATACGGTCGCGATTCACATCATTGGTATCAGAGCGATTCTTTCTATCCAGGTTTATCTTATCGTGTTCTTGCTATTTACGAATTTGTTCTTGTTGTTACGAAATATGTTCTTGCTCTTTTGGATCTAGCTCTTACAAATCTGTTCTTGCTATTTTGGGTCTTGCTCTTACAAATCTGTTCTTATTGTTACGAATCTGTTTTTGCTATTTTGAATCTTACGAATCTGTTCTTTCTATTTCGGATCTTACTCTTACGAATCTGTTCAAAACAAATCTGTTCTTGCTCTTACGGATCTTGTTAAAAAATAAATAAATCTGTTCTTACCTTTGATAATCTGTTCTTGCTAAGTAACTCTCGAATCTGCTTATAGATCTACATACTACGGATCTGCTTGTCTTGTTTCAACGGAGTTATTCAAAGTCGAAATCTTCAATTTCATCTGTCCATTCATAATCTGTCCAGATTTAAGTGGTGTTCGATTTGTTGTTTGCGAAAATCTCTAGTTGTTATTCTCTTGATTCAACTTGATATTGCGGTGGCTTTTGATAGTTGAGGCGGCTGGTATTACAAACATCATAAAACCCTAGACTTGACTTTATTTCTAGGTTTTGATAGTTGTGGCGGATGGACTTTATTTCTAGGTTTTGATGGTTGTGGCGGCTGGTATTGATATCAAACCCTAGAATTGGCTTTATTTATAGTTTTTGATAATTGTGGCGGCTGGACTTTATTTGTAGGTTTTGATAGTTGTGGCGGCTGGTATTGATATAAAACCCTAGTAGACTTGTGATTCTAGGGCAGGAAAAAAAAAAAAAGGTGATTAGACTAAATACTTGTTGTTTCTCATTGCATTGTTAAGGCTAAAGGATGAAGTTTGCATTGCATTAATTATGTAAGTTTGTTTCTCATTCCATTGTTAGTATTGTTAAATACTTGTTGAATCCTTCATCTTCTCCATTCAATCAACCATTCATAAGCTAGTAAGATAATCCTCATAAGGTGATTAGACTTTGTATGCCTTGTATACATAGATCTCAAGCATTAATGAGGAGATGATACATTTGTGTATTTCTTATTAGCCTATGTCCATTCCTTCTATGATTGAGATACTTTACATTGCCAAGCATGTTTAGTCTTTGAATATTCATGGAAATACCATAAATTTGAGATTCCAATCCTTGAATGCTTTAATGATATGTTGAGTGCTTTCTACACTTTATGTGATTTTGAGACTCAATATTTTCTTAGTTAGAGTGTTGCCAAGGAGGATCTCTTAAGTTTATGCCATAATCAACTACACTAATCACCTTAAGGATTCAATTTGTATTTATCAAATGTGTCTAAATCGGATGATTTAATCTCCACCTAGACCTCCCAATCTTAGACAAATGAAATGTTATGATTTATTGTGCTAAACTTTTTAGTTGGCCATTTTCATAATCAAGTCAATTGCCTAGGGGAAACTAACAATGAATTCTCAATGCCTAGTTTAATTTTATGCCTTTTCTTTTGGTGTATCTCAAGTTTGCATCTTGGTTGGACATTATATGGGAATGGGTTGCACTTGCTTCACACCCTTTGTTACAAGATAAAAATGAGAGATACATTTGTGTTGAGTTTTACTTACACCCTTTCTTTATATGGCATTTATATGGGAATGGGTTGCTCTTGCTTCACACCCTTTTGCTTAGAAAAGTGTAAGGTACTCAACACTTAGGAATTGCATTGAGAATTTTGAATGAGATTTATTTTACATAACATTGCGAAGCAAATGAATTCTATAACGCCTTAGCCTTTTCTTATCAATTGATACATCACTTTAATTTTTATTGCAAGACTTAAAATCAACAACTAAAATCAACCAATCAAATTCTCTTGAACAAAGCCTTGGACTCGTAATCACCACATCGTCTTTCCGACTATCCTTGTGGTTCGACACTTGGACTTACCAAGTATTATAACTTGACGACCTACACTTGGGTTCCTAAGCGCGGAAGTATTTCCGGCGCGCCAAGTTTTTGGCGCCGTTGCCGGGGATACGGCGAAAGACGGATTACGGGTTTTGTACAAAAATCCGCTTTGTAAGTATTTCTTCTCCCTTTGTGAATAAGTTTTTCTTGCTTATTATTTTCTTCTTTTATAGGTGGCAATTTTCTTTAAGATCACCTTCCCGGGGTTATGCTCGGGGACTTGTACATTGATCTTCGTATAAGTCCACCAAGAGGCCAACCACCTCCAAGGCATCCTTCTCCCTCACCCACTCCATCCGAGATGGATAACGAAGACATTGAGTCAAATGCCGGAGAGAACAATGATCACAATCGTCCGGTCCGCACAATGCGAGATTACCTTCAACCTCCTCGAGGCACTTTAAACTCTTGCATTGTCATTCTCGCGGGACAAGCCGGAACATTTAATCTCAAACCGGGCATGTTGCAACATATACCATCATTTCATGGTATGGATTCCGAAAACCCTTACTTGCATTTAAAAGATTTTGAGGAAGTTTGCTCTACTTTTAGAGAAGCTAACACAAATGAGGAAGTAATGAGGTTAAAACTATTTCCATTCTCTTTAAAGGACAAACGCAAAATATGGCTAAATTCTCTACGTCCCAATTCCATTCGAACTTGGCAAGAATTACAAATCGAATTTTTAAAGAAATTCTTTCCCGTTCATTGAACCAATGCTTTGAGAAGGCAAATTTCAAATTTTTCTCCTAAAGAAAATGAAAGTTTTTACAAGTGTTGGGAAAGATACAAAAAACTTTTGAATTCTTGCCCCCATCATGGACATGAGACATGGAGTATTGTTAGCTATTTTTACGAATCTATCACTCCCGCCACGCGTACGTTTGTGGAAACGATGTGTAATGGAAATTTTTTGAGCAAAAGTCCAGAGGAAGCTTTGTTGTACTTTGATGAAATAGCCGAAGGTGCCCAAAATTGGAACACCTACACGGATGAGGTTATGCATAAAGTTTCCGAGAGAGGGGGTTTGTACCAATTGTCAAAAGGTGATGACATTGAGTTAAAATTTATTCAATTGTCAAAGAAAGTCGAAGCCATGGAGTCTAGTAAAATGAGAGAGGCTAGTGTAGGTGCTAGCACCGTTTGTGTCATATGTGAGAAGGTAGGACATTCCACGGAGGAATGTCACACGATTCTGGCCTTCAAAGAGGTCCTTCAAAGTCCCTCACAAGTCAATGCTATGAACTCATACTCTAGGCCACACAATGACCCATTTTCTCAAAGGTACAATGAAGGGTGGAGAAATCATCCTAACTTTAGTTGGGGGGGAAACCAAAATGCTCATGCAAATTCAAATTCCTACCAACAAAGACCACCTCCACCCCAAAACAACTCTTTTGGTCAAACTAACCCAAACCCAAATTCAAATTTGGAGTCTCTTTTGCGGCAATTTATAGACAAGACCGATAGAGAGGTTAGTGATTTGAAAACCCAAATGTCCAAACTCACAACCGCGTTGTCCACCCAAGAAAAAGGAAAATTTCCATCCCAACCCTTAGCCAATCCCCGAGGCCAAGCTTTAGTGATCAATGAGGGTGAGTCGAGTGGAAATATTGAGGAGTTGAAATCCATCACCATCCTTAGGAGTGGGAAAGAGATTGACAAAACTATAGTTCCTAAGGCCAAAAAGCCGGTGGACATAGCCGAGTCAAGTCAAGTTGAGGAGATCACCTTAGAGGAGAGAATGAGGGAAGAAGAGAAAGTTGGAAAAGAGGATTTAGAGAAAATCAAGAACAGTGTCAAGGTCCCTTTTCCGGAGAGGTTATCTCAACCTTTCAAGGAGACCCGAAATGCCGAAATTCTTGATGTGTTCAAACAAGTGAAAATTAACATTCCATTGCTTGATGCGGTAAAACAAATTCCTTCTTATGCAAAATTTTTAAAAGATTTGTGCACCACTAAGAGGCGATTGAATGTTAAGAAGAAGGCATTTATGGAGGAACAAGTGAGTTCAATAATGCAAGGCACTCGAATTCCAAAATTCAAAGATCCCGGTTGCCCCACCATTTCTTGTTTGATTGGCAACTTTAGAATCAAAAATGCATTGCTTGATTTGGGGGCGAGTGTTAATGTTTTGCCATTTTCGGTCTACCAACAATTGGGTTTAGGAGAGTTGAAACCCACGAAAGTCACGATCCAATTGGTGGATCGATCGGTCAAGATTCCAAGGGGAATTATAGAAGACGTGCTAGTTCAAATTGATAAATTCTATTTTTCCCGTGGATTTCATAGTTCTTGACATGCAACCGGTATCCAATCCCGGAAATGAGATTCCCGTAATTTTGGGAAGACCCTTTCTTGTAACATCAAATGCCATCATCAATTGCAAGAAGGGGATTGTAAAATTGGCCTTTGGAAATATGACTCTTGAGCTCAACGTGTTTTCAATAAGTAACAAACAAGATGATTTTGATGATGAAATTGAACATGTGAACATGATAGAGTCATTAGTACAAGACCATTTTTCTTTCACTTATGAATCGGAATCATTGAAAGATTTGCTAACCACTCCCAATGATCCAGAGGAATGTGTGCATGTGTTTTCTTTGGATGATAGGAACAAGGAAGAACTCTTGAATAATGAAGAAAATTCACAAGTGGAACCGCCAAAGCTTGAAGGAAAGATGGAGCTCAAGCCCCTTCCTAGCAATTTAAAGTACGCTTTCCTAGGTGCTTTTGAAACTTACCCCGTGGTAATTTCTTCCGAACTCTCAAATGATCAAGAAGAACGGTTGGTAAGTTTGCTAAGTAAGTATCGAAAAGCTTTTGGGTGGAAGTTAGCCGACCTCCAAGGAATTAGTCCATTGATTTGCACTCACAAAATTCACTTGGAGGAAGGTGCAAAACCATCAAGACAATTTCAACGCCGGTTAAACCCTCACATGCAAGAAGTAGTAAGAACCGAGGTGTTGAAATTGCTTGATGCCAAGATCATCTATCCAATTTCGGATAGCAAATGGGTGAGTCCGACCCAAGTTGTACCTAAAAAATCCGGGCTTACGGTAGTAAAGAATGAAAATGATGAGTTGATACCTCAAAGAGTCACCACCGGGTGGCGAATGTGCATAGACTACCGTAAGTTAAATGAAGTCACTAGAAAGGACCATTTCCCTCTCCCGTTTTTAGATCAAACACTTGAAAGAGTAGCGGGTCATGAGTTCTATTCTTTTTTAGACGGATTTTCGGGGTATAACCAAATCGAAATTGATCTTGAGGACCAAGAAAAAACAACCTTCACATGTCCGTTTGGTACTTTTGCTTATCGAAAAATGCCTTTTGGTTTGTGCAATGCACCGGCTACTTTTCAAAGATGTATGTTGAGCATATTTAGTGATATGGTAGAAAAAAATCTAGAGGTTTTTATGGACGACTTTACCGTTTACGGTAAGTCGTTCGATAATTGTTTGCTCAATGTTGAACATGTTTTAGAAAGGTGCGTGAGAAGCAACTCGTCCTCAATTGGGAGAAATGCCATTTCATGGTGACAAAAGGCATTGTATTGGGACATGTTGTATCGGGCAAAGGCATTGAAGTAGACAAGGCAAAAATCGAGCTTATCTCAAAGCTCCCCACCCCCAAGTCAATCAAGGATGTTCGCTCATTCTTGGGGCATGCCGGATTCTACCGAAGGTTCATTCAAAATTTTAGCACCATTGCTAAACCCATGTGCAAATTGCTCTTGAAAGATGCCCCATTTGAATGGACAAAGAAATGCGAAGAAGCCTTTATAAAACTCAAACACATGCTCACTACTGCACCCATCATGCAAACCCCCGATTGGAGTTTGCCATTTGAACTCATGTGCGACGCAAGTGATTATGCAGTTGGGGCGGTCCTCGGTCAAAGAAAAGACAAAAAGCCCGGAGTCATTTACTATGCCAGCCGAACTCTCAATGAGGCTCAAATGAACTACACCACCACCGAGAAAGAACTCTTGGCTATTGTCTTTGCCCTCGATAAATTTCGGCCTTACCTCATTGGGGCACCTATTGTCATTTTCACCGATCATGCGGCCCTCAAGTATCTTTTCACAAAGAAAGATACAAAGCCAAGGCTTCTAAGATGGATTCTTCTCCTACAAGAATTTAATCTTTTCATAAAAGATAAGAAGGGTGTCGAAAATGTGGTGGCGGATCATTTATCTCGCCTTTCATTCACCGACCACATTGAAGAGAGTGCTATTAAAGACTCTTTTTCGGATGAGCAACTATTCACAATCTCTTCTTCACCATGGTATGCCGATATCGTGAATTATCTTGTCACCGGAAAGTTGCCAAGCCATTGGAATGCCCAAGATCGAAGAAAATTCTTGTCCGAGGTCAACCGGTTCTATTGGGATGACCCGTACTTGTTCAAGTATGGGGCGGATCAAATCATTCGCCGATGTATTCCCAATGACGAGTTCGAAAGAGTTCTAAGCTTTTGCCATAATGAAGCTTGTGGTGGACACTTCTCGGCCAAGAAGACGGCCGCCAAGATCTTACAATGTGGCCTTTATTGGCCAACGATGTTCAAGGATGCCCACGCCTTTTGCAAAGCTTGCCCGAGATGCCAAATGCTTGGAGGAATCATAAGAAAAAGCATGATGCCTCTCAACCCGATCCTCGTGGTTGAAATCTTCGATTGTTGGGGCATTGACTTCATGGGACCGTTCCCATCTTCTTTTGGTAATCTCTATATCCTTCTTGCGGTTGATTATGTTTCCAAATGGGTGGAGGCCTTAGCTTGCAAAACAAATGATCACAAAGTTGTGATCCGATTTTTAAAAGATAATATTCTTGCAAGATTTGGCACCCCAAAGGCAATAATAAGTGATGGAGGCTCACATTTTTGCAACAAACCTTTTGAATCACTAATGCAAAAATATGGTGTAAACCATAAGGTGTCCCTCGCTTATCATCCTCAAACAAATGGGCAAGCGGAGCTTGCAAACCGAGAGATAAAACAAATTTTAGAAAAAACGGTAAATCCGAATCGCAAAGATTGGTCATTGCGGCTAAACGATGCTCTTTGGGCTTACCGAACAGCTTTCAAAACAACTATCGGGATGTCGCCATATCGCATTGTGTATGGCAAGCCTTGTCACTTGCCCGTTGAATTGGAACATAAATCATTTTGGGCAATAAAATTGGTGAATAGTGGTTTTGAGGAATCTGGTAAAAACCGGATGTTGCAAATAGAGGAATTGGAGGAATTGAGGAGGGACGCGTATCAAAATTCAAAATTAAGCAAGGAAAGGGCGAAAAAATTTCATGATAAATCGATTTTGAGAAAAGATTTCAAACTTGGTCAAAAAGTCTTTGTTTATGATACGCGTCTCCACCTCTTTCCCGGAAAATTAAAGTCTCGTTGGACCGGCCCCTACATTTTCAAGCATGTATTTCCATTTGGGGCCGTGACGGTAGTTGATCCAAAAACGAGTTTCGAATTCAAGGTTAACGGGCAAAGATTGAAATCGTTTTTGGAAATTCCAACGCTTGAGGAGTCCACCCCTCTAAGCGACTCGACCTACGCCTAACAAGCGTGGGTCATGTTTGTATATAATTTTTGTTTATTTTCTGGAGTTTTAGGAGTATCGTCACACTTCGGGAAAGTCAGGGACCATTTTGTAAAAGCAGCAAACTTGGAGGTACTAGAGTGAATGGACCAAAAGCCAAAAAATCAAAGTTTCAAAAAAATTTGGAGTCCACTGGTGCATGGATGATCGATCAGAGGTGATGGCTGATCGATCAGAGGTGATTTTTCCATTAAAAAAAAAAATTAAAAAAAATTTAGCCCCTTTCTTCCCCATTTCGAGCCTTTCTCCCTCCCAACCTCCATTACACCTCTCTTCACCTTCCCAAACACCAAAATTACTCTACCAAATCCTCCATTGAAGCCCATACACCCTCTAAACCCTTCTAATCCTTCACCATTTTCTTCATTTTTACCCAAAAATCATCAAACCCATCACTTTCTCTCACTAAAAATTCAAACCCTTCACCCCACCTCCATTTTTGAAATCCTCACCAAAAATTCAGATTTGTACCTTCTATTCTACCCATTTATCATCTCAAGCACATAACCTTCACTCTCATCCATTATTTCCACCCAAATCCACCCAAATCTTGAATTTTGACCCCATAGATCCCCAATTTCGAAACCCACTTGTCCCAAGCTCCAATGGCATCATCCTCTACCAACCCAAGTCCAAGAAGAAGCACGGTCACTACTCCTAACTTTGAAACTCCATTCTTATTTTTATTTATTTAATTTTATTTATTTTGCTTTATTTTCTTTTTGGGTTGTTGGATTATCTAAACATAACTATTTGTGATAGTTTGAGCTTGAATTTTGCATGTTATGTTTGACTAATGCTAACCCACTTTTTTTAGATTTTTGTATATATTGTAGCTTTGAAATTAATCCTAGCTTCTTTTTGGAGAAATTGGAAAGCAATTTTCAAAGAATTTGCCCATTTTTCGTCGTCTTCAAGAGCATTGAGGACAATGCCAACTTTAAGTTGGGGGGTGAGCACTTTCAAATCTCAAATTTTTAAGCATGCTTTCTTTCATGTTAATTTTCTCCATGCTAGGATCGATTTCACCATCTTATCGAAGTTTGAAAAATGATGATCAATTTTTTTTAGAATTGTTCATGAATTGATGGTTTTTGGCATGAAATTCTTGATTTGGATAGGTAGTTGAGTGATAATCTCTATGGCATTGCTTCATTTAGATTCTTGAGCCTTGTAGTTTTCTATGAATATGCATAATGTTGTGGCTTGATTTAGTCTTTGGTATCACATAGAGTGATTTTCATCTTGTGTAGAGAGAAGTAATGTTCAAATGCAATAAAAGCTCTTTCGAAAAGATCCTCTTTAGAGGGGACACAAGCATGGCACTTACAAAAAAAATTGAGAACTTGGATGACTTTTAAACTTAATATTGACTTTAAGCTTCACTTGACTAAATTCATAAGTCATTTTGTCTAATATTAAGGATAGGCAAAGGTTACCATGTGGAAAAAGGGTGAATAGCTTCCTTTGTACATTTAAAAAAGAAAAGAAGAAACTATGAATGCAAAATCACAAAGTGAGACCGATGCCCTCCATAGAGATGCAAACCACCTTGAGCTAATTTAGCAAAAAGTCCAAGTAAAAGATAAAGAAAAGTGCTTAAAATTGACAAAGTTCTTGAGCTTTTGTTTTTGAAAGATTTCTCTCTTCCACTATTGATGAATATAACTATTTGTGATTAAGAATGATTGTGTCATAGATTCATATGCATAGTGTGTTCAAATGGGAATGTGGAGCTAGTTTTTAAAGGAGATTGTAAGCAATGGAGGTCGTTATTCAAATGCCAACATTCCAAAAATTGTAATAGTAATGCCAAACACTTGAATCAATTCATGAAAATGCCTCAATTCTACTACTTAGAGTTCAAACTTCGGATGTTTGTGGGTATCATCACTGTAAACCCTCACGAGACACAACTCGTCTTCTAGGGAAACTTAGGAGTTCAAAGGCTTAATGCATGTGCTAAATGCATTTTCGGATATTATACATAGCTATTTTTATTTTGCTTGCTAAGGGACTAGCAAGAGTTTAGTTGGGGGGTGTTGATAAACGCGTAATTTTGTAGTCGCTAACGCTCTTTTAATTGTGTTTATCGCGTTTATTTTATCCTAGATTAATTAAATTAATCCACTTCTTGTGCACACACTCAAAATATCAAGAATTGCTTTAACATGGCTCAAAGTAGCCCTTTCTAGTGTGTTGAGTGTACCTTCAGGCTATGGAAGCAAGTTGGGAAGCTTTGGGAAGTGTACAAGAGAGATAGAAGCCAAAAGAGAAGGAAAAAAGTCTCCCGAAGTGTCCTCTGATCGATCAGAGGAGCCTCTGATTGATCAGAGGCCACCTTTTAGTGCAAAATCTCCCCTCTGATCGATCAGAGGGTTCTCTGATCGATCAGATCCCACCTTTTTAAGCCAAATCTCTCCTCTGATCGATCAGAGGAGCCTCTGATCGATCAGAGACCTCCCAGAATGCACTGCACAGCCCCCAAAAGCAGCTTTTCTCCCCTTTTGATGCATTGAAACTCACCGTAAAGGCTGGACTTTCTATTTCTAGATAGGATCAGGTGTCTTTCCTTTGGATCTTTAGAAAAGTGTACTAGAATACCCATTTTTGGGCATTGCTCTCCCATTATTTAATTGCTCTTTGTCCCTCATGTAATGTATGTAAATTTTCTAGATCTAGATTCAAGTAGCGTAAGTATTATTTTCTTGCACTTTGTTTATGATCTATCACTTGTAAGAAATCTAGAGAGAGAAACTCTTGAGAGAAATGGAAATCCCTTTAATGGTTTTTGTTCATACAACTATCATGGAGTAGTTTCATTGCTAAGGCTAAAGGATGAAGTTTGCATTGCATTAATTATGTAAGTTTGTTTCTCATTCCATTGTTAGTATTGTTAAATACTTGTTGAATCCTTCATCTTCTCCATTCAATCAACCATTCATAAGCTAGTAAGATAATCCTCATAAGGTGATTAGACTTTGTATGCCTTGTATACATAGATCTCAAGCATTAATGAGGAGATGATACATTTGTGTATTTCTTATTAGCCTATGTCCATTCCTTCTATGATTGAGATACTTTACATTGCCAAGCATGTTTAGTCTTTGAATATTCATGGAAATACCATAAATTTGAGATTCCAATCCTTGAATGCTTTAATGATATGTTGAGTGCTTTCTACACTTTATGTGATTTTGAGACTCAATATTTTCTTAGTTAGAGTGTTGCCAAGGAGGATCTCTTAAGTTTATGCCATAATCAACTACACTAATCACCTTAAGGATTCAATTTGTATTTATCAAATGTGTCTAAATCGGATGATTTAATCTCCACCTAGACCTCCCAATCTTAGACAAATGAAATGTTATGATTTATTGTGCTAAACTTTTTAGTTGGCCATTTTCATAATCAAGTCAATTGCCTAGGGGAAACTAACAATGAATTCTCAATGCCTAGTTTAATTTTATGCCTTTTCTTTTGGTGTATCTCAAGTTTGCATCTTGGTTGGACATTATATGGGAATGGGTTGCACTTGCTTCACACCCTTTGTTACAAGATAAAAATGAGAGATACATTTGTGTTGAGTTTTACTTACACCCTTTCTTTATATGGCATTTATATGGGAATGGGTTGCTCTTGCTTCACACCCTTTTGCTTAGAAAAGTGTAAGGTACTCAACACTTAGGAATTGCATTGAGAATTTTGAATGAGATTTATTTTACATAACATTGCGAAGCAAATGAATTCTATAACGCCTTAGCCTTTTCTTATCAATTGATACATCACTTTAATTTTTATTGCAAGACTTAAAATCAACAACTAAAATCAACCAATCAAATTCTCTTGAACAAAGCCTTGGACTCGTAATCACCACATCGTCTTTCCGACTATCCTTGTGGTTCGACACTTGGACTTACCAAGTATTATAACTTGACGACCTACACTTGGGTTCCTAAGCGCGGAAGTATTTCGGGCGCGTCAAGTTTTTGGCGCCGTTGCATATCAATTCTTGTAAATAGTAAACTTTGTGGGGGTATAGAAGAATTAAAGCTACCATCATGCCGAATCAATGTAAAGAAGCCAAGAAGACATCTAGCATTCAAGTTAGTGATCATAGCTTCTGGTGCGGCTCTGCCTTTTGTTTTAATCATCAGTTCCTTTTTCTTACGTTCACGAAGAAGAAGAAATGCAAGAAATGACCCAGCTTCCTTAGATTCAGCACTCAAAAGGCTTTTTAGAATTTCTTACCATGAATTCTACCGAGCAACGGAAGGATTCTCTCCACAAAATTTGATTGGATCAGGAAGTGTCGGGTCCGTGTACAAAGGCAAGCTGAATCCACGAGAAGAGAAGTTAGTTGCTGTGAAGGTACTTAACCTTCAAAAGAATGGAGCTTCAAAAAGCTTTTTGAACGAATGTAGAGCTTTAAGAAACATTCGTCATCGAAATCTAGTTAAGATTTTAACTTATTGCTCCAGCATCGATTTCAAAGGTAATGAATTCAAGGCTCTAATTTACGAGTTTATGGCAAACGGAAGCTTAGATATGTGGTTGCATCCGCAAGTTCTCGGAAGAGCAACAACTTTGACTCTTATTCAGAGGCTGAATTTAGCAATTGATGTGGCTTCTACGATTCATTATATGCACAACTTTTGTGAACCGCCAATTATTCATTGTGATTTGAAGCCAAGCAACATTCTTCTTGATAATGACTTAAATGCTCACATTGGTGATTTTGGATTAGCAAGGCTCCTTTCAAATTCGGCAGACACATTTGCACAAGCACAGAGTAGCTCAATGGGGATAAAGGGATCTATTGGTTATGTAGCTCCAGGTAAAGATGTGTGTTTTTTTACAATAGTTTTATAAAATCGTCATATTTCTCAACTAGCCATTAATTGAAAAGGTCAATTAAGTTCTCTTATCCTGACAAAAATAATTATAAATATATTATTTTCAGAGTATGTGATAAGTGGGGAGGCATCGAAATATGGAGATGTGTACAGCTATGGGGTCCTTTTATTGGAGATGTTCACAGGAAGGAGACCAACAGATGATATGTTCAAAGATGGCCTAAATCTCCATAGCTACATTAAGATAGCAGTACAAGAACAAGGTATGTAGATTGTGGATCAAACACTTATCGCAATAGGAGAAGCAGAAGAAATAGAAGCCGCAATTGTAGAGGAAGAAAGAGAAGCTGTTAATGAAATAGAGGTGGAACAATACACCATAAACACGGGAAGTTTGTTCCATGGAAGTGAGAAGTTGCAAAAGTGCATAATTGCCGTCCTCGAAATCGGACTTGTATGCTCATCAGAATCACCGAAACTGCGGATGGACATGAACGATATCCTTAGGGAACTACACCATATTAAGACTGCATTTCTTGATGATGGAATCAACATAAACAGATCAGGCGGTCCTAGTTAAAAGGCACAAAGCATAACTTTTGTTGTTCGTTGGTATAAATACATGTATAAAGATTTGAAGAAAAGGATTCCTCAATATTTATGTTAAGTATAATTTAGTCTCTGAAGCAGAAATTTTTCAAGATTTTGATCCATAGCTTTCCCTCCCCTCAATCCAAACGGACCGTAAGTTTGAGTTTTCAATGTTTGTTTTCTTAAAGTTCATGTTTTTTGTATTCTTTATTATTGTTTCCTCTATTTGGACATATTTATCTATCTAAAGTCAAAACTCAACCCATATCAAATTGAAGTTCTCTTTAACAGCAAGGATATATAGGTTTTGATTTCGAGTGAAATGTGCTTATTTATCGTGGGAGAATGCACCTGATGATCTCGCCAGCCTTGGGATGAAAGGCTCATTTCAAAATCAACCAATAATCTTTCACAAGCGCAAACTAGCTAAATAAAAATAAAGGGCGGGATCTATGTTAATTTTATGCAGCTCCAGGTACAATTAAATTCTGGTGATATATAGTTTGTATAAAATCATCATATGTTTCCATGAGCTTTATTTTCTTTTGTTCTGCATGAATGAAGTCTATCACTAGAATTTGTACCTATCATAAAAGGCTTATGCCAAAATTTTGGAATTAAACTCTGGCAGTTAATTTAAGTGCCTAATAGTGATTGTAATTTGGGAGAAACGTAAATCAGTTAAGTTTTATGGAGCAATGGACTACTAAAGTTTCAGTCGTTGGAACTACCGCTTAACATGCGATAAAGCTTGACTTGCTTAGCTCTTGAGTCAAGTTCAAAAAGGTTAATTGTAACTAATCGAGTTGGACTCGAGTAACTTTACCTTTTGTATAGTTTTAGACTATTTGAAAAGCTTCTCATCACACCAAAGTCAATGATTACTACTAAATCAGTTTAATAATACATTCAAAAAGCTAGCTCAAGGGAATGATAAGGATGTTCAAGTAACCTGCAGCCAAAAGACGGGCCATGGTCTATACCAATTATTGACCAATGGGATCCACAATGATATATGCACAAAGAATACATAAAATAATGTGTTAGATACTGAATTGGTTAACAATTAATCTTCTCGTCCATACAGGAGAGGTATAGGAGAAGCCCCCTAAGTACGCTAAAAGCTTCATTCTGATCGATTCCACTTGCCACTATGCCACATCAATTCGCTGTCTTCCTTAGCAACTACGAATTCTCAGGCAGCCATATTTTCCTTTAATTACACAAGTACATTAGTTAGACAAGCCCTAGGTGTTATTTGATAACACCACTTAAATCTAGTTTTAAAGTTGTTTATGAGTCATCACAGTCACGTGCGATGCATGTACACTAATTACCAAAGCGTCCATGTATAATTACAATTTTACTAAGACATAAGGGTCTGTAAAGAACAAAAAGGCCCAAGAACTAAGTAAGAAACCTCTCACACTTTTTTCTCCAAAAATTAAATAAAAAGAAAATTGTTAAGTAACCAAAAAAAAAAAATTAAAAAATCCACACATCTTTATTTATTGCATTCTCTTTTAAATTCTCTTTAAAGAAAAATCTTCTCTCTCCCTCGCACTGGTATGATATAATCTTTCTCATATATATATGAAAGCTTTGATTTAGTGTGCGCGCATGTATGTATGTTAATATATTTTTATATATGTATATGTATGTTAATATATATATATATATATATATTTGAGACAAGTAATGATAGATTCGATGGTTCTTGGGAAAGAGAGGAGGAGATAGGGATTTGAACCTTGGTCGAGGAGTTGATAACCAACCTTTCATACAAATCTAGTTCTGTTTTCTTCATAAGTTATTAAGTGTATTATATATATATATATATATATATAAGCAGAAGAACGTAATGTAATGTTTTTTTAGATTAATTTACGTGAATATATATAAAAAAAAAAGGTCCTATTTTAACTTTTTGTACGTGGCCTTTAAAATCTTAGGGTTAGTCTTGACAATGACCATGATTCCTTATAGCCGCCAGTAGCAACTATATAAGGTGGAGAATAGAGCAAAGACACCAAATGATGGAGAAGAAACGGTATGATAAGGAAATTGATGCAAAAAAAAGAGGTGTATATTGAATAAATGGTGTGCTTTTACCAATGATAAAAAAATAGTATATTTCTCATACGAACTAGTCTGTACGGGCTGAAACATTTAGCAACAGTTTTCTGTCAATATAACATTGGGAAAAAGTTTTTAGCGGCTAAACATTGTCGCTAAAAGTTCAATTCGTACAAATTGGTTCATATGAGAAATTTTATGTAATAAAAGAAATTACAACCCTGTTTGCTGGGTATTTATTTCTCAAAATTTTAAAAAATTTAATTTAAAATTATTTTAACTTTTACACTTTTTAAAATTTAATTCACTTTACTTTCTCTTTTTAATTTATTTTTTAAAATATCATAACTTTAAATCCAAAAATCAAAATTAGATAAAAAATATATATTTGAGACTTACGCGTCGAGATCTATAAAATAAGATCCACTGTGACTATGTTTTGAATTTTTTTATAAAATTTTTTAGTTTGTTGAAAAAAATTCAAACAAAAATCAAATTCACTTTTCAACATACTTTCAAATTCTACCAAACACCATATTTTAAAAACTCAACTTAAAAATTTAACTCAAAATATCAACCAAACATCACCTAAGGATCCATTTGATTATGATATGAAAAATAAGAACAAAAACATTTGTTTTTTTTTTTTTTTGAGAAGTTGGAAAATAAGTTGAGGTACATAGTGAGATTACTTATTGACTTTTTCTATGAGAAATTTTTCTTTGAGGGTTGAAAAAGAAAAAAAAAATTGTCGCAAAAAATAATGAAAGATGATGGATAGGATATCTACTCATAAAAATGATTATAAGATGAAAAGCATCTCGTCATACGCCTTAATTTTCAACTTTTCACACAAACTAAATGTTTTTCTTTTTCTTTTTTATATTACTAGTTTTTGTACACGTGCGTTGCTCGTGGTTTTAATGCTTGACAAATGTCACTAAGTCTATTAATGAATACATATATACTAAGAATTGAATAATTAGTATGAAAAAAATTAATAACATATAAATAAAACATAGCATCAAGTGTAAAATTCAATTAATAATTATAAGAAAATCATATAATCGGCCGACTATAGAAAAATATTGTAGATACATGAAAAAATTTGTCGCCTTGATTTTTTTTAGTACATAGGTGACCAAGCGGATTCTGAATCAGATATATAAAAGAGTAAGGCTACGTTTGATTGCAAGCATGGAATTTGCATGAAAAGAAAATAAGTTACAGGCAATTGAATTGCCTAGAATTGAGTTGCATGGAAAATGTAATGTAGTGTGTTTAATTGCTTTAATTTTCTACCCGAAAAATATTGGTTGTATTATGGCATTTTTAATGTAGAAAAAATTATTGGAATTTTTTTTTACATAATTATATAGTCATGATGAATCTTGTTTAATTGATCTTGATTAGTAGATTTTAAATATTAAAATTTTATATTATTTTGAATTTTATATTTAAATTTATGGCTTTTTTAATGTAAAAAATGGTAAAAATCTTGTCTCGTAAACCGTGCCCAAGCATGGAAAACAAACCTCCCCCCCGCCCAAAAAAAAAAAAGAAAATATTTTCTTCAATTGCCTTGAAAATTCACATGTGTGAGCCAAAAGTTGGAATTGAATTGCCCTGGAAAAAAAAGCCAATCAAACACCTTAAGTTGTCAAATCAAGTGGAAAATGCTCATTTTCCGTGGAAAAAATTGCCAATCAAACACACCCTAATATATTTTTACTAAGTTTTTTGGATTGGTAGATAGTTAATTCTATTAAATATATGTGGATTATTATGCACAATACCAAACAATAATATAACACTCATATAAATAATAGATTATATTAAGATGGTAAAATAAAATTAACGTAAATGTTTTACTGAGCCACGGCTACAATATATTCATATGTTTTTATTTAAACATTAAACATAATCATAAATAAACAAATAAGTTCTATAACATATAAATTAATATAAATTTGATTTATTATAATGTTAAAAGCAATCAAGCAAAATAGAGTTTAATGTACCTACTTTTATGGTGAGTTTTGGAACAAAATTCTAATTCATGCTAAAAGTTTTGTAATTTTAATATAATCTATTAATTGACCTCCTTTTTAGGAATTTTATTATGAAGTTATATAGAAATTTTATACAAAATACATAATTCAACACAAACTCTAAATTGTTTAATTATTATAGCCAATAAAGTAGAATTTGAATTTATTTTGAATAATAATACTAATATAAAAATATACAGAGTTATACTATTTTATTTAATGTAAATCTTAAAATCTTTTATTTAAAATCAAGGGACATATTTGTCTTCACAAAAAGGGAGAAAAACACGTAAGTTATTCAAATTTTTATATATACTATAGATATAGATAACAAAGAATTCTCTACCCCTCCCTCTCTTAACCACATGTGAGCCTCGAATCCTAGATATCTCGGGCTCAGGTAGACACATTTACCAACTAAACTAATCCACTTACTCGACCTCTAACCATATATATCTCCTCTATCGATCTTTGTCATTAATTTATTGTCAACGAATCAACACCACAATAATCACGAGGACTGTGGTATCTTGGAAACTATACTTTTTCGAGATAAAGTTGATCTTGTAATTAGAAACCAATGTATACCATGCCAAACGGCACGATGAATCAACAAATGTTATCGATGATGATAATGATATGATTTCGGCTAAAATATTTTTATTACTTATTTCGCTGCAACGTCTTTTATTCTGTTAATTTACTTATTGTCTTTGTAATAGAGAGGTTTTGGGTATAATACTAATAGTTAGATTCATTGTTTGTATAAAAAAATGTATTTATATTATACGTTTATCCGCAAGAATGACAATTAAGATGCCATAAATGACTTAGATGATCAAATTTATGGTGCATTTGAAATTTTAGGATGAAATTTAATTAATTTTTTTCCTTTTAAACTCGGAGTCCCAACTTATTTTTTTTAGAAACCAAAAAAAAAAAAAAAGACAAAAAGAATCTTTACTTCATTAAAATTTGTTCTCTTGAAATTTCTTTTAAATCAAAATTTTAACCCTTATAAATTTATTTATTTTACTTTATCTTGTTGTGTCTTAAAAGTTGATTTAATTTATATTTCTTTGTTTGATTTTACATGTACTTTTCGCAAATGATCGCCCCAAAATACAATTCCAACTTCATACCTACTCACATATCCCAAATACATACCTAGAGCCCAACATCACCGTGCCTGGATCACCCCCTAAAACCCTAATCACACTCGATTATCTATGTAATCTTAGATTATTTAAAAAATAAGGTGTGTCTGTTTCATACAATACAGTGAAATTTTTTTCAACAATTTAAAAAAAAATAGATGTTCTATAGAATTTCAAGTTCAATTT
Source organism: Lonicera japonica (assembly GCA_021464415.1). Classification (NCBI taxonomy): domain Eukaryota; kingdom Viridiplantae; phylum Streptophyta; class Magnoliopsida; order Dipsacales; family Caprifoliaceae; genus Lonicera; species Lonicera japonica. The sequence goes on from JAKCWG010000926.1 coordinate 161,178, forward strand.
TGTACTACATTATTTTATTTGTTGCAACAAAGCGAGTCTAAAATTATAAAACAGTTATTGTTATCTTCTAATTAAACAGATTGTGCTGTCCTTAATCCATAGGGAACCAAAAACTTGTCAAAAAATCCTTAATGCCAGAACAATATGATAATTTTAAAACATGAGGTAACTGAATGATATGTATGCTCTCTAAAGGGAAATTTTTTCTAATGCTTTTGACATAAGCATTTCTCAATACGCAATACGAAAAAAAAAATACAACTTCCATTGTGTTGTTTTGTTTTGTTGTATATTATTCAAAGATTGAAAGTTGAAAAAAGGTCCAAATGTGTAATAACTTTCCTTCATTTAGTTATATAGTGCCAAATTTTATATAATAATCTGGCAAAGAGTTATCGGATCTAGTATAATATTTCGATATCAGTCAATCTTCACCTAATCATTATCATACTAGATTCAGTAACTTGTTGTGGGGTTATTATACTAAATTCAGCCGATGCAGCTCGAAGGGAGGTTTACAAGGGTATTTTGATGTTTCTAGAAGGTGTTAGAATTTGAAGAGCGATCAAGACTTTTCAGCCATTTTGGTAATTTCATAATTGGTAGTCATTATTAAGTTTAGGAAGTTTAAGGGTGGTCAGTAAGTTCCTAGGCATTAAATAGTTTATTTTGTACATAGTTTGTCTTTAAAATGGAGATTGACTAGTTGAGAATTCCAAGTGTCATCTTCTAATATCTATAAATAAATAATATTGTAATGAAATGGTGTAAAGTAAACTTTATTTGATAATTAAAAGATTCGCTTGTGCCGAGACTTTTTCCCATTTATCGACCTTTCTAGGTAACTCTGTATAGTGCTCTCTGAATAGCAGTGTTTTTTCTTTTTTTTCTTTTTTTTTTCTATATCATCAGCACTGTGTAACCAAGTGAAAAAAAGAGAGAAGAAGAAGTGATTACACATTTGGACTATTTTTTCTATTTCCAATTATTCAACAATATAAAACAAAGTAATCAAAATATACACATTAATACATCAATATTTCGCTCACAAATGGTTTGATTTAGGTTTTCCTTTTTATTTTGTCTATTAATGAGTGTGTGAAATAGAGAGAAGGAATGTGAAAATTTGAATTTAGTGGTGCTTCAAGAATTTTATTATACTTTTGTTGTAGTCTTAAGATATTTTTGTTGTGTAGATAGAAATTCCCCTCTTAAAATCCATATTTATAAACTCATATTGGTAGTCACTTTGGTATTTTAAAACAAACATTATTTCTACCTAATCAATGGTAAAAATTATAATTTATTTAATATGTACCAAAAAGAAAAGCATTTTATATCAATTTGAGAAGGATGGAGTATGCCACAAACTAAAAACTAACACAAGTGCGCACTCAATCTCTTTAGTCTCCACACCTCTAGCAAGCAACATTTCTTCAGATTAATCAGGGTTGGAAAAAGAAAACAATGGTATCGTAATTCTATTATCAAGTCTCCTCAAAAGGAAAAATAAAATTTATAAAGCTGACATTACCATGCTAAAAATCAAAGGTAAAAACATTTTTTGAGGATATACAAAATCAATGACGCAAAAAATGGTTTCTCCCCTCGGCCCCAAAAAATTCGAAAGGAATGGTAATTCCTCACTATTCAATTAAAAAATTACATTCGCATTTGATGCACAGCGCAAGCTAAAGATACTACACCTCATGCATAATGTACAACTGCACAGCACGTCGAGTGTCTACATGAGTTTTTCTAACATAATTTTTACCTTTTCATGTAGATAGAACTACCCCGGATCAGCTACGTAAACCACAGTGCATTGCACTAAGCACTTCCAAATTGTATTGGTAAAATATGAGATGGCAGTTGCTATTGCTAGAGCAGAATATCTATTGTCAGAAGCACAATACATTGCTCTGGCACTAGCAATGCCTATGAAATCACCACCAATCAACCCAGAAAAAGAAGGCCATAAATAAGCTCTAGCTAGAAGATAACAAGGAACCAGTGAACTAGTCAAGTGAAAGGATAGAAGTTTGAGAAGATTATACTGCCGAGAAGGATGTATACTGCACAGTAGGCCCAGATCAAATATCCCCATATCTTACTTTTACTACTAGGTTGTACCATCATGTAGGAGGCGAACCGGTAGAGATCGAGGAGGGCTTGACGATAAGAACCGAGTCGAAACCTGTCAAATTGCATTACCCGTTTGGAACATTATTTTCTTTTTGGACAAGCATGACACAACAATTCAACTCAAATAACACAACCTGACCAAAAATATGTTGCTCTCAGTGAAATATATTTTTACACACAGCCAGACTCTAAACAGAGATTCGAACTCTTTAACAAAAATAAGGGACATCCATTTGTATAGCTCAATAGATATTATATATATATGAAAAATTGTAGAGATGATCTATATGATGAATAGGTCATCTCCACCAACTTTCATCAAAATATTCAATCTAGAAGCGGGTGAGATGACCATTAAAAGTTTCAATGCCCTAAATGCATATATATATATATATATATATGTATTTGAGCATTTGCCTACCACAAAATGGGGCCATGAAGGAAGTAAGAATGAAAATAAAAGAAAAGGATGAAGTGTAAGTGAGGGTTGGATTGAAAAGTTGGAAAAATAACTATTTTTCATGACAAGTTGGAAAACGAGATGAGTGATTTGGTGAGATGTTCTATTATATTGTTGGCTTTCCATGGAAAATGGGGAAAAGATGGAAACGTCTCACCAAATCACTCATCTCATTCCACCTTCTCATAAAAATAAATTCCTTTCCAATCATTTTCAAACTTTGCAATCATAAATACAGACCATAATGATAACACAGATAAGATAAAGTTGGAGGCTGACCTGCACATGCATGACAAAAAATGCTGTGGCTGACACGAATCCCAAGTGCAAAAGAAAAGGCAGAACAATAACCGACAAATATCCTTGCTTGTTGTGTGTTGAATCATTATCGAGTGAAAGCGTTGCAGAATCCTCTCCTTTTATATTCTGTTTCCTCCGTCTCAGAACATGATCTTCTGTAAGAAACCATATAATCAAATGAAATTTTTATATTCCTGTTACACAAACCAAAATACAAAATCAAACTGTAAAATTAAGACTTCGCAGCATGACCGGTAAATAACTAGCCAGCCCGGCCATTTGGCAGTATGAAAACCTCAATCTATAATTGTGGCCGTTCACTAGCATATAATAATACTAAACTGATAAAATTTATAAATTTCTTCACGAAAAAACATAATTCCTCCATCTCAAATTAAGTTTCCAACTTCCTTTTTAAGAAACTAGATATATTGCAGAAATGACACGTGCACACTTTCTGTTTATGCACGCGCATCATCCAATTTAAAATAAAACCTTTTAATTAATGGTGTACTTAATTGTAAGATATTCTCTTCTTTAACCTAGAGGTCAAGGATTCAAGCCTTGTTTGCTACTTTTCTTATTTGAAAACAATACAAATGCCGGGGAGCAAAGTTGGAAACATCAAATTTGGTGTCATAACCGCCAAAGGTTCTGAAGGGCTTATGTAGGCTAGATAAGATAGGGCCTCCAAATATTAAATATAACAAATGGTTTTGAATGTCAACATATTTTGGGGGCAGTAGCCTTCCTGGATTTTATTTTTAAAAAAATAAAAAATAAAAAGCACTTCAGGAGGAAAAAAACTTAAATTATGATCCAATAACAAACAATAGAATCTAATGCAAAGGTGAAAATGATCTTTGAGGCTTGAATAATCATAAAAACTTTGTTGAGTGGTCCAAAATAGTTTACCGTAAAGAATGCTATTGAAAACCAAATCAGTTGCACAGGATAAACTTTGGGAACCAGGATTTTCACAACACATGCAATGCGTCACGAATAATGTTCAGAACTCAAATCTCATAATTTTCCAAGCTTGATTCGGCTTTTTTCTGTACTCGGTAGAGTAACCAGGCCCAGTTTTGACGCGAGAAAATGGATTTGAAGGGCTCCTTTCACAATTATATCCAAGCGAAAGACACCTTCCTTTTCCATTTCAAACTAAGGACACTAATTTTTCTTTACCTAAAACAACTTCCATTTTTTTATCCTTTTTTTCAAAAAAAAATAAAAGGTAAAATTAATCACCACTGACTGGCTGCTGGCCACCGCCACCAACTGCCCTTCATTGGCGACCTCCCTGGAGCTCGGCGGTGGGCGTGGTGGTTGGTGAGGCCTGCAACCAGCAGACCACCCATGAGGATAGGGAAATAAAAAGTTTGATAAGGGTATAATTGACCTTTCACAAAAGGGGTTGTGTTCGTTTAATGGACAACTATTGAAAATTGCCCTAATGGCTAAAACAAACAGGGGAGGAAGCACACCATGTGTTACTAAAAATTATGGCCAAGCCAAACTGTTTTCCATCTCTGGAGAAACTTTTTGAGGGATTTTAACTTATCCAAGCTAATTCCCTTTATTGTGGAAGCTATTTCTACAGCTAAATGGAAAGTGCCAAATAAAAAGTGAGAAGGCTTAATGACATTCCGTGTACGCTAGCAACAAAATAATTGGTCAAACTGACTAAACTGCTAAGTGCTAACCCAAATGCTAAAAGAATGATGGTATTTGAACTTTGTAGGTTCACAGGCAATCTATAGTGCAACCTATTATAACTACACAACTATACAACAGAAAAAGGATCTAAACACAAAATTAAAACGTTGCGAACTAGTAAAGGTGCATCTGACTAAAAATAAAATCTGCAAAATGATTGAAAGCACTACTAATTTTTATGAGAAGTTAGAAAAAAAAAATGAAGATTCAGTGAATTGTTCTCTTACTTTTTGGGTTTTCCGTGGAATGAATATTTTTTGGGCAGTGGGTAAGAAACTTCTTTCCATGAAAAATTAAAGAAAAGATGGAGATCATCCCCAAATCACTCATCTCTTTTTCTAACTTTTCATTATTTACAAGTATTCCCGATCATTTTCCAACTCCTTTTTTTTTAATCAAATGGACCCTAACTTATAAAACAGCTGGATTTAAAATTTATACCTTCAGGAATTTTAGTAGTTTCTTTCTCTAAAACAGAGTCACTTTTAGATCTTGACTCTGTCCCCACAGAAAAGAACACAGCAGCAGACTTCTTATCCACAGGAGAAGCTCGGAAACCAAGTGAGAGAAAAAACTGTAAATAAATAAGATTGTTGCAATGATTCATCCCTTCTTCAACTTTAAGCTAGAAAGTTTCACTGTAAGGGAAATTATAATATACTGTAACGGGGACTGGCAATCAAAATAAATAAAAACACTTACGTAATATCGATCGCTTATTAATAAAGACAGCATTATAAGCTCGATGCATAGTCTGAAAGCAAATATATCCAGCATTTAGCACCCCATTGGACCTTGCAGATCCAGAGAGAGCAAGCCAAAATGTTGCATAATTACTTTTACCAGAAATTAGGGCAAGCTATACTCGGTGGAATCACTCAGTTTTTTGAGTTTTAATATGAACCGAGACTTGTAGGATGAATACATTGATGAGTAAAATATGGAAGCTGGATTGAAGCAAAACAAAATTGATGCCCTCACTGCCGCCTTTGGATCCTTCAAAACAATAACTGAAAGCCTGTTTGAATGACAAAGTAAAAATAAAGAATAATCAGGCACAAATCTTATGCACCTCTACACACACACACATATATATATATATATATATAATACATGAGTAAATGTAGATAAACATGTAGACCTTTCCGACTTTGCCCCCATGATATATGCAAAATTAAACTTAACCCCAGTTTTTATAACCAATAAACTTTCCCCCCTTGTATGCTGGGGAATATTAAAGAATTGCATAAAAACAGGGGGTTTCAAAGGATTATGTTAAAAAAATTAGATATTGCCCCCGTTTTTATGTAATTATTCTGAATTCCCTTGCACACAAGGGGGATAAGTCTAATTTCACATTAAGAACAGGGACGAAGTAAAAAAAAAAAAGCCCTTTTCAATCAAGACAATGCTTCAGTTAACTTCTTGGCTAAAAATAAACTGTTGTGAAAGAAGAACCACTGTAGTTGGCAAAATACTGCGGGGGAGAAGCCTAATATGATTTCCATTTAATATAAATATATACTCCTTAACTCTCAAATTAAGAGTCCCACTAGACTTTTGTACTTTTTAAGAAAACATACATATACATTTTTATGTTGTCTACTCATTGTTTTGTATACAACAGGTTAGGTTTCATTGTGTATTTGTATTGGTATGTCATATTTATTTATTGTTTCCTCCTACTGTCCACGTGCATACTTCATGATCCCATACTCCAATAACAAATCAAAATGAGTAATTCTAGAGAGACCACCCAAAAAAACCGATCAGGCAGACTGCCTGATGTGTCTGAGTATAAAAAGACAAAAATAAATGAAGAGAGACGTGCGGTGCGTGAAGTTACAAAACGCACAGAGGACAAGAAAAGAAAGAAAAGGAAAGAATAACTTTTCCCTCCTCCCTACACTTGAAGAGAAAATAAAGAAAAATATCAAAATATCAGTTCATATTCTCTTCTCCACATAACCTCTCTCTATAGGAAACGTATAGTACGAGATCAAGATCTGTGAGTGAACAGAAATATATATTTACATCAAATGGTGTTTGGCAGTTGCGAAAATAGAGAGATGGAAGAACTCTCTCTAGAAAACATTGATGATAAAAGAAGGTTCTTTGCTAATTTTTATATTTCAAATTCTTTTGATCCAAAACTCACTTCCCTCATTTCAAAAAAACCCCACATATCTAGTACTTTATACAAAACCATGCTTCAAAATCTGAGATATTTGTGATTTATCCCAACTCGCTTTTTACACTTTGATCCATCCCTCAAGATCTAACTAACAATTGTCAGATTTGTTTGTATGAATATGTGTGGGTGAATCATCAGAAACTAAATACATTAGAAGGTTGGGGTTTTGATTTGTACTCGGGGAATATTATAATCTTTAAGGAAAATTGAGAGATTGGAGAGACAGAAATGGGTATTAATTTGGATAGAAAGAGAGAAGAGAGATGGTGTGCTCTGCATGTGCCAAAGGACGACAGTGTGGCAAAGGGATGTGACAGTGGTGCCGACTAGAGAAAAGGAGAGGGAGATGCAAGTGTAGGGAGAAGGGAGAGATTTTTCTTTTCTTTTCCTCTCCATGCATTTTTCAACTTCCCGTTCCCACGTCTCTCTTCTTCCTTTATTTTTGTCTTTTTCCACTTGACACGTCAGTTGGTATGCCTGATTGTTTTACTTCAGCAGTCTCTCTAGAATTTTTTACCATTAATCTTTACACCTTCAAAGTGAATTGAAGCATTGAAGATAACTTAACTACTAAGAATGACCAAATAGAGGTACGAGGACCGAGTACAATTGTGAGAAAGGAACAAAACCACATTGAAAAGAACTTTTAGGGGATTTATGTTAAGCAATTACGTTGCGATCAGATGGTTTGATAGGCTCAAGGCATTCCTAAGCACCGCTGCTGTTCCGAGAAAAAAATTCTATCTTAAATTGTCACATGTGAGTTGTGTGAAAACGGACCAATAGTTTCCAATGCTCTAGCCAGAAAAGAAAAGGGGTGGGGGGGGGGGGGGGTTGGAATTGATATTATATCTTAAAGATGTTCAAAAAACTTGTTCCAACACATTGCCCCATAAATTCTTTATGAATGATTCTTCAGCAATCAAAAACCAAAACCAGTCAAAATTGAGTAACCAACTAACAAACCAGCAATCACTTTACTTTCTCTCTCTAATTTTTTTTTCAAAAAACTATAACTTTAAATCCAAAAATCAAAACTAGATAAAAAAATATATATATTTGAAACATGCTTGTCGAGATCTATAAAATAAGATCTATTGTGACTATTTTTTGAAAAAAAAAATTATGAGATTTTTTAGTTGGTTGAAAATAATAACTCAAACAAAAACCAAATTCATTTTTCAACATACTTCCAAATTCTACCAAACACCAGATTTTAAAAATTCAACTCAAAACATCACCAATATGTTTATTTATTTATTTTTTAAGAGTTATTATACTTATATTACATGACTATATAAAATTACAAAAAGGCCCCATTAATTTTTTTTATTAGCTTTCCTAAATTAGCTTTTCAGTTAATTCCTTTTTTCTTTTTTCCCAAAAAAGTTCTCATATTCTTTTACACATCGTTATGTATTCATGATGCACAACATTTTTTATATTTCTTTCTTAATCTAATTTCTCTAAATCTTTTAGTTGTTTTGGTTCATGATTTCTCTCAATAATGAGTTCATTTGAGGGTTATTTTTATTTTTTTTTAGATATCGAACTTTATCTTTTAGTTATTGTTTTGACTAAATTAATTCTATATGAACTTTAATTCTACATGATTTCACTCAATAATGAGTTCATTTGGCTTTTTTTATTTGCAAAATTTAAGTCTCCCTGAAATTACTCTTATAGATCTTTTAGCAAAAGTCTGTCTATTTTTCAATTGAAAAATTACAAAATTAACTTGTATTATTCCAATTATATTATTTTTCAATTGTATTATTCTGTACCAACCCCTAGTATTCTTGTGGCAATGATAATGTGCATATGAGTTACACAAAATCAACATGCACCTAACATGTGGGTACTACGTGCCCATGTGGAGCTTCACTATTGACTATGTGTACCACATAGTTGTACACCCGGTGTGTTATAACTTTGTTCACAATTGATATCCTATACAGGAGAAGTACATTTTACTATGGAAAATGCTATCGCGAGTGTACCAAAAAATTTCTGATGTCCCATAGACTAACATTATATTATGCGATAGAAAATGTCATTGCTAAAGACATATTAACTTCTAAAAGTATATGTTGCGTCTAATAGTTGTAGTGTTGTACATTTTCCTTTTTAAGATAGCACATTGATTCCATTATCGATAGAACTATCCCCCCCTCTCTCTCTCCTGCCTTTTTTATTCTTATTTTTTGGGGATAAGAGAAAGACAATTGTAGTTTCTACAATCATCCAATTATGACACATGTTTGTCAACATTTTTTTTATTTGTGAATGGAAAAAGATATGTGTATTGGTTTTATTATCCATATGATCATCTCGGACCATTAATAATTTGTACATTTCGAGAATGTAATACCAATCAATGAATATGGTAGGAAAAACCGGTTGATGAAATTGGTAAATGTAGCATTGCTCTTTGTGAGTTCTTACCCTTAATGATAGGACTAGGCTCATTCTAATCTTTTTAACATAACTAACATTTCTCTTTTCTTCTGCATATTTTTAGTTGGCGGTCTCAACCACTTGATCTCCGCTACAATGTCTCCAGTTCCCCATTCAACTAAATTCTAACCTTCGAAAACTCATGGTTAACCTAATCCCCTTCCCCCGGCTCTACCTTTTCATGGATGGGTTCTCACCCTTAACCTCTCAAGGCTCCCAACAATATAGATCCCTTTCCATCCCTAAACTCACTTAACAAATGTGGGACAAGAAGAATATGATATGTACCGTGGACCCTCACCATGGTAGAAACTTTTCAGCATCGATACTGTTCTAAGGCAAAATGAACAATAAAGAAGTTAACGAACAAATGACGAATGTCCAAAAAAATAATTCCTCATACTTGGTGGAGTGGATACCGAATAACGGTAAATCAAGCGTTTGTGATATACCGCCAAAAGGGTTGAAAATGGAGTATACTTTTGTTGGGAACTCTACCTCATTCTAAGAAATGTTTAGGTGGGTGATTGAGTAGTTCACAACCATGTTTAGGAGTAAGGCTTTGTTGCATTGGTACATAGGCTAGGGAAAGGACGAGATGGATGGAGTTTACTAAGGTCGGAAGTAATATGAATGATCTTGTGGTAAAGTATCAGTGGTAACAGGATGCGACTGCTAATGACAAGGAGTACAAGGAGTACGTAGACTAGAATTCATGTGATTAGCTTGTTTTTGTTTTAAATGTATTTACAAATATTGGCAATGAAAATTGCCGCTAAAAGCCTGGTCATTGTATGGAGGATTTATCTGGAGACAGACTCTATATGGACTTGGCTCCTATCCATTATCTTTTTGATCTAATTATGTCCAACGGGGTCTAATTCGATGGCTAAAAGAATGATTTTTTTTCATGAAACTTTGTAAGGACGATCTCCATAATGAGTAGATCATGTCCACAAAATTTCATCAAGAAATTCAAATCGGAAGTGGGCGTGATAAAAATTTGATACATTTGTTCATTTTAGACCATTCAAATTTTAGATCATCATTTCACCCATTTATAAATTAATTTTTAGATGAAATTTTGTGAAAATGATATACTCGTTATAGAGATCATCTTTACCAAGTTTCATGAAAAAAAAATCATTTGTTTAGCCATCGAATTAGATCCCATTGGACATAATTGGATCGAAGAGATAATGGAGAGGAGCCAAGTCCGACTCTATATGTATATATGTGTGCATTTGAAATTGATATATTAATTTTTAAAAGTGATAAATATGCATTGTTTATAATAATAAATTGATGATAATATATATAAAGGTAGGCCAATGTAGATTTTTTACCTAAAGTAAGGTGGGCAAAAGTTTAAATGAGTAAATATAAATATATTAGATAAATTCAGATGGACAATTGCCCATAGGCAATTGCGGATATAAACAAAATCATCCATAGGTAAACCTTGACTAAGTAAGGAATAAACACTTGATACAAAGAATAAAGTGCTCAAAATTTTATTCAAAAATAGTATGCCATTAACGATTACAAAGAAATTCTCTTATAATGGAGAATTGCAAATAACTGCCAAAAAAAAAAATCCCAAAGATCGTGGGTTATAGTTTTTATGACAAGAATCGCACTGAATTTGATGGAAGTCAAATATGAGCTTCCTAATCCAACTTATTACCAAATATAAACCTGCCATAAATAGTAAATTCGCGGATTCAAAGGCTTAAACAAAGGAATTTGGCTAAAAAATAGATCACGATATACCAAGAAATTGGTATAATTTATTATGCTAATTTATATTTGAAAGAGCATGTATTATTACTAATGTTTCTATTTTTAATGTTTTCTTAGGTGTTAGAAATAAATTGGACAAGATTGAGAAAAATAGAGAAATTAAAGTTGGTTAAGATACCTAAAGTGCTCAATACTTCTGGACGCATCACTTTTTACTTGGAACTCCAAATCATACAATTCTTGAGCCTAACATGAGGATAATCTTGAGAGTTACAACATTTTAGTTCAACACTTTTCCAAATTCAACCATCTCAAAGTCCGAAATTGCAATGTAAAATACAACAATTAAAAAATGACAAAAATTCATTATATTCAATTATTGGCCCATTCATATATTTACTATTTAAATTAAACAAGCTCAGTAGCTCACATGCCCAATTAAATATTTCAAGTCCATTCTTCGATATTCTAAATGTAAGCCTAGCCCATGTGTGAAAGAAGAAGGTCCATCAAAGCCCATTCAATTAAAAAGAAGCAATTTAGTTTAGCCCATTAATTGCTAACCTAGATTCATAATCAAAGGAGAATGCTACCACATTATAAATTGGAGCCATAGGGATCTTCTTCTTTACAATTTTTTTTTGGTTTTGTTTTATTTCTTTTTGCTTTTATTGAAGACAATGTATTTATTCAATTAATTTCATGTTAAGTAAAAATGGTTTAACTTTATTATTTTCTTGTTATTTAATTGTATTAATGCTAACGTAAATTTGTGATAGGGTTATGATGAATATATTTAATTGATTCTGTTGTACGTACTCATGCCAATTAACTCTATTAATTTAATGCTTTAATGTTAAATACAATTTTCACCTATTATATGCCTATTTTAATTGATAAAAAATAAGTTGGATTCTCATTATTTTTTTTTAGATTCACCTTATGATTTGTTAAGAACGAATATAGGGTGTATTCTTATGGATATAGTGAATGTTTTGACTTTATACATAAGTTTGGTTGTGAAAAAATTATAATTAAATTTTATAAATTAATTAAACTTGATTGATTTGATCTTCCGCAAAAATAGAGTCGAGAGACCCAATTATTGCGAGACAAAAGTAGAGTTGACGTGCATGAGTGCTTAGGAAGATGATATTAAATATATGACTCCGAAACCCTAGTCAATTAAATTCATTAATTTTGCTCTCTTGCTTAATATTATTTAATTTGGTTCTATTACCTTTAGTTTACTTGCTTTGCTTTACTTTGTTTTATTTAATTTGCTTTATTTTATTTGTTTGATTCTCATAAATGTTTTTAGCTAGATTAGGAATTTAGTGAAAATTTAACAAGATAATTACAAAATATACTGTTTGAATCTTTGTGGGAAATATCAACCTCGCTTACACACAACACTATAAACTGTATCATGCGCTTGGAGTAATTAAAACAAACACAACACATTGCTATCGGAGACAATGACATGAGTTTTCTGGGCCGTTTTGGGTCAAACAGCTAGGCCTCACATAATTCTAACATCGTTAGTTTTTGAGTTTGGTGGACTTGCGACGGTCTAATGTAGCCAAATAAGCTTCGGTGACCTATTCTACATCAATACTATTGTCAAACTTAAAATGACCATTGTTAAATCAATTAGTTAATTAGTGCATCATTTTCTTGTATATTATATTTTACATATAATGCATTACTTTGGAAAAAAATTCATAATTTTTCCTTGCACTAACACAATCCTATATCTCTATCATTTTCGTATATGCTTGCCCATTTTTACTTTTTGTTATTATATTTGTTGTTTTATGTTCTTTAAATTAAATAAATTAACCTTCTCATGAGAATTGTTTCCTCTTGAGTCCCCCAAGAAATATTATATGTATAATATATAATCATGAAGACATAGTCATCATCATGGGTTTTAGTAATTTAATTATTAGACCAAGTCACTCAAATATCCATTTGAAAGAATACACATACAATAATAACAGCTCATTCCTTGCAAGAATTAAACAAATTAAAGTATGTTTAACTTACACCGAGTATAAAATAGAGAAGTTTTACATATATAAATAGTGTGTGTGGTTTGGTTTTTTTTATTTTTTATTTTTATCAATCTATACTTTATATTATATAATTATTATATATCAATAATGTATGCAAAAAATTAAATTAATCATAGTTGCAGAAATTCCTCATTATAATCATATTATATATTAAATCATGAGACTTAGAAAATTGAAGTAAAAATAAGTACACTGATTTAAATGGTTATAAATATCTTATTGAATTTAAATTTTACACGCTTGATAAGCGCAACAAAAAAGACATTGGACCCACAACAAAAGGGAATAGAGGCCGGTACAAATATTACTTCAATAAGGTTGCAAAGTTAGAAATCATTAACAAAACAACTAATTCTTATAAGAACTTGAAAATTGAGATAAATATATTTTTAAATTTATATTCTATTTACTTATACCAGTTTTCCTAATGCAATTTAATTTTTTGAATCATAGGTAAAAAAAGATGTTTTATCAAAAATAAGTAAAAAGAATGGAATCGTCTAATCAACTCAATTATCTAAGTTTTTAATTTCTCCTAAAATTTATTATTTTTCTATTTATTTTTAGACTTTGTAATCAAACGAATCCTACAAGAAAAATCATTAGTGCTTGTTGTGATAAATTTTAGTACTCGCAATTTATAGTGTAGCGCACGAATCAATTTATAGTGTAGCGTGTAAGCGAGGTAGATCCGAGAAGGACTCAAACAGTATGTTTAATAATTATCTTGTTAATTTATCACCAAATTCCTAATCTAGTTCAGAAAGTTTATGATAATCAAAAATTAAATTTAATAAAGTAAAGCAAGTAAACTAAAGTAATCGAACTAAATTAAATAATATAAAGCAAGATAATAAAATTAATAAATTAATTGACTAGGGTTTTAGAATCATATATTTAATATCATCTTCTTTAATATTCATGCGCGTAAGCTCTACTCTTATCTCACACTAACTTGATCTCTCAACTCTATTAGATGCGGAAAAATAAAATCATAAAGTCCAATTAATTCATAAAATTCAATTGTAATTCTTCCACAGCCAAACTTATGTATAAAGTCAAAACACTAATTATATCCGTCAAAACACACCCTATATCCGCTCTTAAAAAATCATAAGGTGAATCAAACAAAAAATAATAAAAATCCAACTTTATTTTTAATCAATTAAAATAGGTATTTAATAGGAAGAATTATATTTAACATTAAAGTATTAAATTGATAGAGTCAATTGGTATGAACACGTACAAGGAAATCAATTAAATATACTCATCATAACCCTAGTACAAATTTACGCTAGCATAGAATAAAATAAATTAACAAAAATAATAAAATTAAAGTAAACTTATTTAGCTTATAATTAATTAAATAATAAAATTAAACCTTCAATCTTCAAGTCTTCGATTTAATCCAACAAAGCAAAAGAAAGAAAAAAAAAATTAAGAGAAGATATAGTGCTCGGCACTGTGCTGCCGAATTGCTCCCCGTAGCTCCAATTTATAACGCGGCAACATTCTCCTTTGATTAGGAATCTATATTAGCAATTAATGGGCTAGATTGAATTGCTTTTTTTTTTTCTAATTAAATGGGCTTTAATGGCCATTTACTTGGATTTGGGCCCTCTCTTGGATGGCTGGGCATAAGGCTTCATACAAATTAGGCTAGTGGGCTGCTTTGTGGAATTGGGCATAAGGCCCTCTTATATACAATGAATTTTCTCCCTTTTTAGAGTGCTGAAATTTTTATCACAATTTCAGATCTCGAGATGGTTGAATTTGAAAAAGTATTAATCTGAAAAGTTAAACTCTCACAATTCTCTTCAAATTAGGCTCAAGAATCGCATTATTTGGAGTTCTAAGTAAAAAATTATGCATTTAGAATTATTGAGCGCTTTTAGGTATCTTTGCAAGCTTTAATTTCTCTATTTTTCGAAATTTTCTCAAATTCTTTTTTAACACCTGAAAAGCATTAACAATATAAATATTAGTAATAATATATTCTCTTTAAATTATAAATTAACATAATAAATTATATCAATTTCTTGGTACATCACTGCTCATGTCTTATGTTGACTAAAATGCCAAAGATATTTTGCGGGCGACTTGTGCATAGGTATGGGTCAAAGTGGTCCCTAATGTGGAGGGTAATGCCTGAGGCTAGCTTCATATAGCAACAAACACCTCCCTATCTTGACAGTGGGGGGATAAAGAGCTGGTACACCCACGGTCCATGTAGCTGGGTCAATAGTCTCAAATGAACAACCACTTTGTAAATTCAACAAACTAAAATTCCAAATATATTGTCTTTTTCTTTTCCTAGCTTGGAGTTTCTTTCCTAAAACTCTCCTATCAATTTTTGTCTTGTGCCTCCCCCTCCCCCTCTTGGAATGCTCTCTCTAGTTGTCCCATCAATTCTTTATTTTTCAAATGGTAAGTGAAATTCCTTGTGTGTACAAATAATTCAACAAACAAACAAGTCCATTTAATTACATTCAACACAATGTGCAGTTGTCTTTGAAGTCAATAGCAGCATTACACTGGTGATAAGAGCACTATATTGAATATAAGAATACGCTTTTCTAAGCATTAGAGTGCTCTTATATGGCTAAACACACTAAAATAAACCTCGAATTGCAACTTGTTGGTTCATAGCAAAATGGTGTACTAATATGTGTTTTGCAAGTAATTGTTAATTATGAAAAGGCACTAAAAAAGGATCTCAGATCAAAAGCCAAAGCGTTTAAAGAAAGAAGATGAAAAGTGGCACCTTTCTGAAGTAGTAAGATCGATCTTACTAGTAAGATCGATCCTACTAGCTTCCATTTCTTCATTTCAACAGTTTTGTAAAATCCAGAAAGAAACTGACCCTGAGTAAGATCGATCTTACTAGTAAGATCGATGCTACTATGGCCCATTTGCAAACTGTATGATACCTGCTTTGATCCAGTCCAAGAACTTCCCTGAGTAAGATCGATCTTACTAGTAAGATCGATCCTACTCCCTCACCCCTTTTCAACAGAAGATTCCAGCAGCAATCCAGAAGAGAAAATTCCCATAGTAAGATCGATCTTACTAGTAAGATCGATCCTACTATGGCAATTCGTCAACCTTGGAAAAATTCCAGATTTCTTATCAAAATTGCCACCTTGCTTCATTTGTCAAGAAACTCATGCTAAGGCTTTCCCACACCAATTCAATGCACCACAACAACTTGTCATCTACTCTCTACCCACTCCCATCTCAGATGCATCTATAAATAGAGAGCAAGATCCAAGAGAAAATCATCATAGAGTTGTAAGATTAATTTCTTGTAAAAATAAGAGAAAATCAAGAGAGAGATAATAGAGTGATAGTTTATTCTTCTTCTTGTGTTTTCCATTCACTTGTAATAGACTCATTCTATATCTATTAATACAAGTGTTCTTTTGATTCCACTTCATCCTTAATATGTTTTTATCATCTATGGAGGGGTGAATCACCTAGCCAAGGCTAGGGGGTGAGTTTGTTTTAAAAGGTAAACATGGTCAAGTTTCCAATTCTTTAAAAGCTCTGTGCCTAGTATTGTTAAATAATTATGCTTCTCAGCTGTTAATAATATTCCATAATATTTGATGACTTAAAACACCATAGATATTATGGAATCTCATTTTAATCTCTTTTGCCACCTTATGCCTTGTATATGGAGTTCTTTAGTGATTAATGGATATGTTTAGTACATAAATGATACATAGACTATTCATGCCATGTATGATTAGTACTAGTTAAATCATTTATATACAAACAAAGTACTTCAAGTAAGCATATATTATTTTACAATCACCATTATAAATGGATGGCTATGCTTTTTATATAAAATTATAGAGTTTTATTTCAAATATGGTCACATCTTGTGGTTAAGTGTAAAGTAAGGTTTTATTTTCCCTTGTCACCTACAACACTTAAACACACTTTGTGCCTATATTTGAGGACTCTATAATTGCTTATTTGTTCCCTTAAATGTGGTGTTTGTTTTCCTTCATAAGGTAGCCTAGTAAAGTTGGATTGGTTGTATTTCCTCGAAATCTTTTACCGCCAACATCTAGACTTCTAAATGAGAAGTACGATATGCAACACAATAAGGAGAATAAATGAGCCGAATTGGATTCATAAACCATGATTCCCTATAAATAACAAATAAACCCCCAAAGCCTTTGCTTTCATTAAATATAAGAAATTTCTCATAACTTTAAGTTTTTCTTTTACACATTTCTCCACAAAACAATCCACAACAATTTTAATCAATCAAGACTCACTTTTTAAACACGTGATCTACAAAAACTTTAGTCCCCTCCCTGTGGTTCGACATTCGGACTTCCATAAGTCTATATTACAACTTGACCGCCTACACTTGGGTGTACACGATTGCACTATTTCACGCGCGTCAAGTTTTTGGCGCCGTTGCCGGGGATTATGTTTCTAAATGGGTGGAAGCCAAAGCTTGCAAGAGAAATGACCACAATGTGGTAATTCAATTTTTGAAAGAAAATATTTTTGCAGGTTTGGAATTCCGAAAGCAATAATAAGTGACGGAGGTACTTATTTCTGTAATCGATTCTTTGAAAAACTCATGCGTAAGTATGGAGTAACACACAAGGTATCTCTCGCCTATCATCCCCAAACAAACGGGCAAGCTGAACTTGCAAATAGGGAGATAAAACAAATTTTAGAAAAAACGGTAAATCCAAATCGCAAAGATTGGTCTTTGCGCTTAAATGATGCGCTTTGGGCATACCGGACGGCTTTTAAAACCAATCTTAATATGTCTCCCTACCGATTGGTCTTTGGAAAATCATGCCACTTGCCTGTGGAATTAGAACATAAATCTTTTTGGGCAATTAAGAAGTTGAATTTTAATTTTCAAGAAGCGGGAAATAATCGAAAACTCCAAATCGAAGAAATTGAGGAGTTGAGAAGAGATGCATATGAAAATGCAAAAATAAGCAAGGACCGAGCAAAAAGTTTTCACGACAGAAATATATTGAGAAAAGATTTTCAAATTGGTCAAAAAGTCCTTGTCTACGATTCTCGATTACATCTCTTCCCGGGAAAATTGAAATCAAGATGGACTGGCCCGTTCATTGTTAAACATGTTTATCCATACGGAGCTGTGATGGTAGAAGATCCCAAAAATGGCTTTGAATTTAAAGTCAATGGCCAAAGATTGAAGCAATTTCTGGAAATTCCAACTTTTGAGGAGTCCATTCATCTAAAGGAACCAATCTATGTGTAAAAACATAGATTAGCTTGTGTAAAATAATGTATATATTTGTGTTTTGTTTTGTTTGTTCATTTCAAAAAAAAAAAAAGAGAGAGAGAGTAGAGTAGGATCGATCTTACTAGTAAGACCGATCTCACTCAATTCAGCAAACAAAGGGTTTTAAGTGTTCCAAACTTTCCAGTGCTATCCTTTACCATAGTAGGATCGATCTTACTAATAAGATCGATCTTACTGAATGCACATTCACAGCACTGCTTACTTTGAGAAAAAAAAATCCAGAAGAGTTTTGTTCCTTAGTAGGATCGATCTTACTAGTAAGATCGATCTTACTTCCACTGGTAGGATCGATCTCACCCATAGTAAGATCGATCTTACTTGATACACCAAGAGTGGACAGAGCAGCCAAGATTTTCCAGTAGACTTTTTGCCCTTAGTAAGATCGATCTTACTCAAGGCAGAAAACGGGCCTGTTTCATTTGAAATACCCAGAAACCCATTCTTCCCTCTCTTACTTCTCTCCAAAACCCTAGTCGCCGTCCACCCCTAAAACCGCATCATTATGCGAACCTTATAAGCCTTCAATTCTATCACTCCAAATTAACCTCCTAAACATCATCAAACCTCCTCACCACCCATCACAACACCCTAACTTACCCCAGCAATCGTAAGATTTTCGAAACCCTAATTTCTGCAAATTCGCAACCTCCCACGTTCGAAAATCCGTTTTCTCTCTCATTTCTCCCACCATCTTCCAACCATTCATCCATGGCTTCTTCTTCATCCTCCAAGGGTTAAGAAACACCCAAAAACCAATTGAATGGGTCATGAGAAGAGGGACGGGACTTACCAAGGATTTCAGAAGCAAGAGGGAGAAAGAATGGTATGAAGATTGGTTCTTCAAAAGGCCAGTGGTGGCTGAACGCGCGGCGGATGTCACAAATATTGATGACTTTGCATTCCTACAAACATTTCAAAGAAGAATGGGCTGGATTGAGTTCCTCATCAACAATGTTGGTGATTGCAATCTTACTATTTGCCGCGAGTTCATTGCAAGTTTAATTGAGAAAGGGAACTTACGATTACGTTGCGTACGTTCGAGGAAAACAGGTACCTTTCAATCTCGCCCACCTCAGTCAATTCATACAAATCCCGCTCTCCGGCAATACACCATTCCAATAGCAAATCGAGAGTCCATTCCCCCGTCTGACGCAATGATTCAATACTTAACCGGGAAACCAAGTGAATGGGATGGTCTTGGTAACATTAAGGCTCAAACGTTGCTTCCTCAGTTTTATAAATTATGGATGATTGTGTGTAATTGTATCGCCCCCACGAGCCACACCAATGATCTTTACCTACCCGATGTCCTTTTAGTTCATGCTCTAGCACATGACGATGAGATTTGCTTGACCCGCTATCTCATTAGCATCATTGCTCACCCATCCATGCATATCCTCCACAAGGAATCCATTAAAATGGGTGTACTTATTACAAAATTGTGCGAAGATGCGGGTATCCAAGCTAGGCCAACCGACAAGATCAACAAACAACTTGGAATTGTTAACAATTCCACCTTTCGTCGGTCACTTGGGCAGTTTAGGGCGAGAGCAACTGAGGGTGGGGAGGGCGATGAGGCCGAAGAGGAAGATGAGCCGGTAGCCGCACCTGCCCCACATCAAAGGGAGCAAGCACCACGCGTTCCAATCTCACGTAAACGGGCAGCGGTAGAACAAGGGGAAGGGCCATCAAGCAATGATCTTATCCTAGCAAAACTTGAAGAGATGCAGCAAATGATGGTTCAAATGGAGCAGCGGTCCGTCGAGCGGTACGAGGCGCTAAGCAAAGAGAGAAGAAGATCATTACAACGACCTCGTCCACCGATTCGACGCATGGGACGCTCGCTTCCAGACATGGGATGCTCATTTCCAGCCTCCCCCTCCACCGATGTGATGATGATGATTTCTAATATATTTTTTTTGTAGGTGATGAAAACTAAAGGAATCTCAAACTTGGTTTTATTACTATGATTTAGAGATTGGATGCTTTTGAAACTTATTTTGCTAACTTTGGGTTTTTACGTTGGTTTTTAACTAAATTATGGATTATGGTTTGAATGAATGAATGTTTTATTTTGCTAATCCTAATCCATGCCTTTAGTTTGTATAGTTGTGTGTGAATTTTCTGTTTTAGATCTTGCCTCATGGAAAATCGACTCTCTACGATATTGCGTTACAGCATTGGGGACAATGCTCATTTCAAGTTGGGGGGTAAGGAAATGTAATTTTCCATTTCAAATTTTACTTAAAGTTTGATTGTTTTCCATGTTTAGGCCCCATTTTTATTTTTTTTGAGAAATCATGATAAGGCTTAATATTCATGTTTGGCATTTCAAAGTTTCAATTCATGTTCATGTTTTGGCTTTGGCATTCTGACTCTTGATTAGGATAAGCATGCTAATGTTATCTCTCGGTAGCTATCTCTAATTAGGTTTGAGTTCCCCAAAAATGTCTTTGATCCAAGAAATGCACATTTGTTTTAAGCGAAGTTTTTGCTAAATCAGATGAGTTGTTTTTATCTTAAGAAAGAAATTTGTTTTCAAAGGAAAGAGGGAATAACTATCCTTGCAATGAAATTGAAAAGATAAAAACACTTGGAAACAGGGCTTCTATCTAAACTTGACTTAATGTTTCACTCGGTAATTACACAGCCCATTTTTACATTTGGAATAGATGGAAAAGGCTGCCTTATGAACTAGAGTGAAGCCACCTTGTGAAAAGCAAAATCAAGTGCTTACAAAAAAAAAAGAAGAAGAAAAGAAAAAGGAAAAGGCTACCTACTCATTTTGCGTGAAAGAGCCTCTATTCTTTTTGTTGAAAATCCAAGGAGAAAAATAAGTGAAAATCTTGCATGTAAGAGTATACCTTCTTTTGGAAAGTTTTCTTCTTTCAAAAGGATAATCAAAACTCATTCTTGATGGGTTAAAAAGTTCTTTTAAAGCAAAATCACACACACACAAGGAAGACATCATTTGGAACTCATTCCTAAATCTATGTAGATGCTCTGAGATTTCAATTGTGTGCTGCACATTCTAAAGAAGCGTTTGAAATATCAAAATCAATCCTTGCACAATAGAATTGAACCTAACCATGAATTTTGGGCAATATCATGATTTGAATGTTTGTAGGTATCATCTCTGTAAACCTTCACGAGAATGCCACTCGTCCTCTTTGGGAACTTTGAGGTTTAAAAGGCATGATGCAATCTTCTTGGTTGAAAGTTATTTAGACTTGCTAAGGGACTAGCAAGTAGTAAGTTGGGGGTGTGATAAGAGCACTATATTGAGTATAAGAATACTCTTTTCTAAGCATTAGAGTGCTCTTATATGGCTAAACACACTAAAATAAACCTCGAATTGCAACTTGTTGGTTCATAGCAAAATGGTGTACTAATATATGTTTTGCAAGCATTTGTTGATGATGAAAAGGCACCAAAAAGGGACTTCAGATCAAAAGCCAAAGTGTTCAAGGAAAGAAGATGAAAAATAGCACCTTTCTGAAGTAGTAAGATCGATCTTACTAGTAAGATCGATCCTACTAGCTTCCATTTCTTCATTTCAACAGTTTTGACAAATCCAGGAAGAAACAGACCATGAGTAAGATCGATCTTACTAGTAAGATCGATCCCACTCTGGCCCATTTGCAAACTGTATGGTACCTGCTTTGATCCAGTGCAAGAACCTCCCTGAGTAAGATCGATCTTGCTAGTAAGATCGATCCTACTCCCTCCCCCTTTTCAAAACAGAAGATTCCAGCAGCAGTCCAGAATAGAAAAATCCCATAGTAAGATCGATCTTACTAGTAAGATCGATCCTATTATGGCGATTTGTCAACTTTGAAGAAATTCCAGATTGCTTGTCAAAATTGCCAGCCTTGCTTCATTTGTCAAGGAATTCATGCTAAGGTTTTCCCACACAAATTCAATGCACCATTACAACTTGCTATCTACTCTCTACCTGCTCCCATCTCAGATACATCTATAAATAGAGAGCAAGATCCAAGGGAAAATCATCATATAGAGTTGTGAAGATTAATTTCTTGTAAAAATAAGAGAAAATCAAGAGAGAGATAATAGAGTGATAGTTTATTTTTCTTCTTGTATTTTCCATTCACTTGTAATAGACTCATTTTATATCTATTAATACAAGTGTTCTTTTGATTTCACTCCATCCTTAACATGTTTTTATCATCTATGGAGGGGTGAATCACCTAGCCAAGGCTAGGGGGTAAGTTTGTTTTAAAAAAGGTAAACATGGTCAAGTTTCCAATTCTTTAAAAGCTCTGTGCCTAGTATTGTTAGATAATTATGCTTCTCATCTGTTAACAATATTCCATAACATTTGATGACTTAAAACACCATAAATATTAAGGAATCTCCATTTTAATCTCTTTTGCCTCCTTATGCCTCCTTATGCCTTGTATATGGAGTTCTTTGGTGATTAATGGACATGTTTAGTACATAAATGATACATAGACTCTTCATGCCATGTATGATCAGTTGTAGTCAAATCATTTATATACAAACAAAGTACTTCAAGTAAGCATATATTATTCAACAATCACCATTATAAATGGATGGCTATGCTTTTTATATAAAATTATAGAGTTTTATTTTAAATATGGTCACATCTTATGGTTAAGTGTAAAGTAAGGTTTTATTTTTCCTTGTCACCTACAACACTTAAACATACTTTGTGCCTATATTTGAGAACTCTCTAATTGCTTATTTGTCCCCTTAAATGTGGTGTTTGTTTTCCCTCATAAGGTAGCCTAGTAAAGTTGGATTGGTTGTATTTCCTCGAAATCTCTTACCACCAACATCTAGACTTCTAAATGAGAAGTACGATATGCAACACAATAAGGAGAATGAATGAGCCGAATTGGATTCATAAACCATGGTTCCCAATAAATAACAAATAAACCCCCAAAGCCTTCGCTTTCCTTAAATATAAGAAATTTCTCATAACTTTAAGTTTTGTTTTACACATTTCTCCACAAAGCAATCCACAACAATTTTAATCAATCAATATTCACTTTTCAAATACGTGATCTACAAAAGCTTTAGTCCCCTCCCTGTGGTTCGACATTCGGACTTCCATAAGTCTATATTACAACTTGACCGCCTACACTTGGGTGTATACGATTGCACTATTTCACGCGCGTCAACAACCTATTAAAAAGGTTGGACACATAATTTGGTTAGCAGTTCTTATTTACATACAGCTAACTCAAAGTTCCCAGACATGCCCATTCATAAGTCACATTTGTTTTATTCTTTTCCAAGTGCCTTGCCAACTTCAGTTCTATCTCAAAATTTATGTGTAATCCACCTTGAAATTCTCTGGAGTTTGAAGTATAATCCAGCATTCCTATCATCATTAACCCACAAAAATTGAGGTTGGGGCACCCCATGTTTAACGAGGTCCAAACACCCAGCTAGATCGACACCAAATTTTGCTGCAGCAAGTAGAAAATCAATATTATTATCTTCAAAAAATTTCCTTTCAAAGGTGAGAAGTGGGGAGGAGATGGAGATTGACCTCCTAATTGCATGTGTTATTAATTGAAAATTTGAAACTATTATATGAAATTTTTAAAAGGGAGCCATCAATCCGAATAAATCAATGACGTGCTTCACTTACGTGTTGGGATAAAGTTCAAGGAATGTTCATAATCAAATAACTCTCAAAACCCGAGTCATAACAATGGAGATACATGCCAACTTATGTGAAGACAGATTTTATTTTATTTTTTTAATATATGTGTGTGCTCTCTCTATATATGCGTGTGCTTGGGCATGTTATGTTCTCTTTGTGCTCTATATATATACTAAAATAGTAAAATGTTACAAAGTGACTGGTTTGGTGTGATATGAAAAATACGTGATTGGCCATACAAAACTTCTCAATTGTTTTGGAAAAAATAGGTAATTTTTTGCCAAAAGGTTGAACAATATTTTTATTTCTCAAAGACATTTAGAAGACAACATACAACAGGAAATAGCTATAAACACGATTAAACCAATTCTCAAACTTGCTGGCCTACAGGTTAACAATCATAAAAGGCTAATGAAAAAAAAAACAATCATAAAAGAATGAAGTACCTCAATAGCAGTGCACCCTCTCAAAACTCTTTCCTTGCTAATTCCCCAGGTGAGGCATTCAAAGTTACGTATTCCTTCTCTATCGGTGAAAAATATGTCACCGTTGCTTTGACCAATTTCTGTCACCCATCCAGGTAATGGAATATGAACATCATCACCAGCATTGCCTCCGCATTCATGAAATGACATAATAACCTGTGCAAAAAAAAAACAGTTGAATAATTTCAAAAAGTCTAGCATGAATATTCAAATGACTTAGCAACAGCAATAATCTCCCAAAGATAACATTTTACATTCTGCAAAGTACAAACTATGTTATATAGTAACTAAAGAATGCCTCTTAGTCACTTGCTCACACGATAGAATACTTCTACATGCCCACAAAAATGAAAAATGGAAATTAAAGAAGCGAAAAAATAGAGAACAGCAATTCGCAGCAAGCAAAACTCAGTTTTAAAACTTGTATGCTATCTAAGCACACTACACACTTCACACGTATACAGGAACATTTGGGGTGCCAGAAAAATCTAGCTCCGACAACTTTGGGGCCATGTCTACAACCTACAAAAAGTACAAGGGAATTATAGTTAGAACAACTTAACAAGCAATAGTAATGAAGTTATTAAGAAATAAGTTTCACTAGCGTTTTAGAGAAGTATCCTAGGCGCTCATTCACCAATTGTGGAAGGTAGTTCATATTTGAAGAGTGAAGACTAACCAAATAAAAATAAATATCTAAGAGAACTACAGCCACAAAAAAGGAGATGAGCAGCATTACTAAGTAACCAGACCTCTTTTATCAACATTATTCAGTAATACGTGAAAGAGATATGTCCTAGGACTATTCATAGATTATGATTTGTACTTGGATATTTTATGCTTATTGTTATTTATAAAGTTTATTTATTATACTTTATATTCTCTTGTAAATAATATATATTAATACTAGTTCATCAAGTACGTGACTTGATTGTGGGATGCTAGTAATGTTATAATAATATTATTTAGATGTCCCTAATCATATGTCAATAACCTAGGATCACATTGATATAATGATTAGAGTATGGGTCAGCTGATGATTATGTTCCACAAGTCATGGATATGGAAATATCAAGCTGAACATACTGATACTTGTTAGGGAACAAGGTATTGGACTGACCCGCTTTGGGGACACTGCGAGGAGTGTTACATAATGTCATCAGTGATGTTCCCCATTTGTGATATCGTATTATCCTTAGACCTGAGATCGCCATGGTTACCAACATAGGGATTAGCATGTCAGGCATTATCAAACGTTGCTCTTGATCGAGTAATTATAAAGATGATGACCGAGCATACTATGAACTATGTAGAGGTATATGGTTGATCAATATGGGATTTGTCACTCTCGTATATTGAGAGAGATATCGTTGGGCCCCTTGATAAGTGTAATTAATATTCGCATGGCCATGCACAAATGAGATGTCATTTGTTTTAGATTAATTATACTTAGAGATCAAGAAATAAAGATTGAACTATACAAGAATGACACTTGCCTAGTCTTGTGTTCAATCTAGATATCGATTGACAAAAGGAGTTAATATTTGGAATATCAATTTAAGGTTGTGTCGTTTTTGACCTTTATACCCTTTGGATAATAGTAATGTTTTACTAGAGACCGCTTACTATTCGTATAATAAAATGGGCTTTTATTTATACTGCCAAAGAGTGTAAAACCTACAGGGTCGCACACCAAAACGAGTTGGATCAAAACGAATTAAAACGGGCCAAGTTGGACTTGGGCCCAGTTCGTTTGTTGCTTAGGGTTCTCACTAGGGTTCTCTTATAAAAGGGAACCTTTATTCATCTTGGCCGTCAAGGAAACTCAAAGAGGCCAGAGAGAGAACCCTAGAAGGCGCTAGTACACCAAGCAAGGATCTCATCCCGTTCGTGTGTGCATACCGTAGAGGCGTCGTAATTTCTACGCTAAGGACGACAACAACAGAAGGATTCGATCCATCCGGTTCGTTTTAGTAACATCAAATCACACATAAGGTATGTCTTCTGTCGATTTTATTGAACAGCATAAATCCTAGGGTTTAAGATTAGTGCGTAAATTAGTGTATGCGATGCATGATTACTGCCCTAATTACCTACAATACGCAGGGCAGCAGTGAATTTAGATGAGAAGTCGACGTGTCCAGGAGAATCAATGAGATTGATGAGGTACTCATTCCCATTTCTCTCTCCCTTGTAACTCTTCAAAGATTCAGGTGTCATCTCATAGTAAAGAGAGATTCTAGTGGACTTGATTCTGATACCATGCTCTGCTTCATCAGCACAGGTATCCGTTATACGGACATCACCAGCAACTCACTTAAATTTCTTTTTCCCCATGAGGAGGATGTGCATTGTTGCCGTTTTTGTGTTCGTTTCCAACATAATATACAATTGCCACGCCACTATTAAATTGTAAAATTAATTTAAAGTTGAAAATGTAAAAGATACTGTTTGATAAATATATAAATGACAAATCCTATTTAACTCGTTTCCTTATTATTTTATTATAACAAATCTGAAATATATATATATAGTTATATATTTGATATTCACTTCGATGTATATCCTCACAGGATGGATGATGTATACAAGACCATATTACTACAAATGCAAATTAATTAATACAAATAATAAGCTGATCTCAGAACCACTGACCCAATAAACCACAAGTTTATATATATACATACATGCACACAATTCGGCTCTAAAAATTACGGTCCTCTCTCTAAGGGAAAAAAAGAAGAGGAAAGGCTGTCTATTTCAAGGAAAGGCATATGATTTTTTTTATCAAACTTGGTGAAAATGATCTTTGTAGTGAAATCATCATTTTCATCAAATTATACTAAAAAGTTCAATCTAGAATTAGGTGAAATGACTAACTAAAATTTTTGGTGGCCAAAAATAAAGATATATATCAAATTTTCACTAAACCAGATTTTTGGTCGAATGTTTTAATGAAATTTTGTGAAGCTCATTCAAATTTTAGCAAAAAAATTATCTATTTAACTCTCAAAATGAAGTGTTTTTTTTTAAGAACAAGCTGCAGGGTACCTCCTCGCCCTCTCACTTTCACTTTTATCTCGAGGTTCATTGTGTGTAAGACTTACCTGTAGCCATGTCTGCTTCTCAACAGATTTGAAGTCATCCCGAATATAGAGCAGAGCACCCGAAATAACACCTGGACCAAAAATAATATGCTTAAATCAAATATGCAAATTCATTATTCATTGAGAGCATTGACAGTGGATACTATATAATATTACAATATGAGTTCACATTCTTCTCTTCAGATTTATTCAAGAACACAATGCAGATTACAGTGGCATTCTTAGTTTTTCACATTTTGGTCTCTAAATGCAGGAAGTACTATAAAAGCTCATAATAACCTTTGACAATATGTTTTTCGCACCACGAATATTGGATACTTGAATATCTAAAAGAACAACCAGAATATTTTTCCACAACTTAGTG
Source organism: Lonicera japonica (assembly GCA_021464415.1). Lineage (NCBI taxonomy): Eukaryota > Viridiplantae > Streptophyta > Magnoliopsida > Dipsacales > Caprifoliaceae > Lonicera > Lonicera japonica. The sequence goes on from JAKCWG010000926.1 coordinate 189,197, forward strand.
TAAAATTCAAAGTTTCAACGTATTAAAAAAACAAATATTCATATTATTTAATTTAGTGTAGAACTACGTACCACAATTGTGTGCTTTCCTTGAATCTTGACTTTCAAATTCACTGTGATCTTCAGAGAACTGTTGGTACATACTCTAGCTTAAGGAAGGGCAAACCAAAATTAGGTACGAATTAGTCAATTGCACACAAAACTATCGCTCAAAATTTGAACCCCAAATTTGAATCAATTCATTGTAATCTTCAGAGGACTGTTGGTACATACCTTAGCTTAAGGCTTCGGCTTAATAATTTGCCGAATCATTGTATCTATTAAGATATATTTTCGCACTGAAACATAAAACCCAAAGTTTGAAGGAGTTTTCTACTTTTCTTTAGTTGTTTGAAACCCTACCAACTACAAACAAGAAAATTAACCAACAGAAATGGAGAAATTGAAATTAAGGCTTCGTGAAAGGGGGAATGAAGAAAAAGATTAGGGGTTTCGTGTGCATACCTTAACACAAGAGCAGAGAATTGATAGATTACGGCAAAATCCATCGATAAAGGCAAAAATCGTAGAGATCGCTTGAGTTCATCCTCGTCCTTCGCCTTCGACTCATACAAATCAATTGATTTGTGTTTATCCTCAATGGTGGGATTATCCACAATCTAGGAAGGAGAGCCCTAGATGTTGAGTTGTAGACTTGTAGTGAACGACCATCGAGATTGAGAGAGAGAAGAGGCCTGGGCTGAGAGGGAGACTGAAATGGGGATGGAGGACTGAATTTGTTGTTTTATTACACCCGATTTTTGCTGGTGCGTTAATCGCGCCAGCATAGGTAAGTTAAATTCCTAATTTCCTTAGCCCGACGTCGTTTTCTTATTCGTAAATGAAATAAAATAATTAATTAATTAAATATTTTTGGTAATACCTATGCCGAGGCATCCAATGCGCCGGCAAATGTATTTTCAAAAAGATTTTTTTTATATATTAAAACTATTATTCCGGCAAAACCAATGGGCGGGAAAATGCAGGCGCCATTTTTTTGGGGACACTCTATGCTGGCGCGTTTAGATTAACGCGTCACTAAAAGTCATTGTCTGACTTATAGCGACACTTCCATGACGCTGGTAAACGTACTCCAAATGTCTTTACTATGATATGTTTATGCTGACGCGTTTTATTTAAACGCGTCGGTGTAAACAATCTTTAGCGACGCGTTTCGCCTAATGCGCCGGTAAAGGAAATGTTTCTTGTGGTGAACCCTATATATATTGGGCATCAGATGTATCACACACATAACCGCTCTATAGCCTCAATTATTAGGCATCAAGCATCCATTCCATATACACATCCTCTAGCCCTATATATATTGTGCATCAGATGTATCACACACATAACCGCTCTATAGCTTCAATTATTAGGCATCAAGCATCCATTCCATATACATATCCTCTAACCCTATATATTGAGCATCAGATGTATCAACATACATATTCCACACCATCCTTCACATTTATACATTTAAAACTATATAAATTCCAAGTGAGTACACTCACCTCAAGTCCACACCAACGTAGTTCCAAGTTCTATTTTCTCGGTGCGTTAGAAGTATCTGTTCCTTCACCTACCAATCTAACATAATTAGTATTCTAATTCTACATCAATATAATCATTTATAAGTGTGCAAAATACACTAACAATTACACAAATGTATACCCTTATGCACTTGTTAATTTACAACACATTACAACCTTTCAGAATTAGGTGCAGTCCGAATCTCCTGCACATACTAGGTACTTTCCGTTCTCTGATCATTCCCAAATTTTTATTGTAGTTACACAACATGTTTATAAACAATATTCCAGAATTTGAGCATAATCCAACGGCTACAACATCGAATATTCACAAAACAAATAAGTACAAACATGCTGTCTAGAATATAACGTATGGCAATAGTCCAACTTCACGGATTAAACTGTATTAATTGGCTGAGAGCTAGGTGCTCTACCATATATTTATGGAAAGCTCTGTGTGTCTACTTTTTAATGCAATTTACGGTGCATAAATCAAAATTTTCTGCAAGGAGTTATAGCAATTCTCCTACAGTGACACCAATCTGCCAGAATTATAAACCTATAAATTTTTAGCATGATTTCTACTTATATCATCTATTATTATCTCTTCATGATCAAGAAAATTCAATTATATCATCACAACACACAAGAACTCCAAGAAACAAACTCAAAACCATGTTTTTTCATTTTCAATCATAACTTTCCAATTTCAATTACTACAAACACAATAAAAGGATGACAAAAAAAAAAACATAAATAGCATAATTTAAACTTACCCTTTAATTCTCTAATTTTTCTTATTTTTCTCTTCTTCTTCTTGTTTTTGCCTTCTTCTCCCTGTTTTTCTCTTATATTTTTTAGAATATCAATTAATCAATCATACACATATATTTCCATTTACACACTACCCCTATTTCATACAACTAAATCCACTTACATACTTTATTTTCAAATAAGTTCCTCATGAATTATTATTCTAACATGAGTTCTTATAATATAAACAAACTTAACGCACATTCTTCCTACAAAATCAAACAACATGAAAAAATACAAAATTTCACTATTCACCACACATTAGGAATAAATTGATATTATTAAATGCACAAACATGATTGTAAATACTAATAAATATTTAAACATGTTTAAATGATACTAAAATTTTTGTTTTAAGATTCAGAATGTCACAGCGACCCAACATCTAAAGAAAGATGTGAACCTTGGTATACGCGAATGACACTACAATTTGATGACGATGAATAAATTGATAAGTCGAATAAACATTACGGACAAGCCAAATTTGTTCAACATGTTCTAAAAGAACAAAGGAAAAAAGCTTTCACAATTTTATTAATTCATAGCTACTCTAATAAAATAATACAATCACCCTCTTTAAATAGGGTATAGAAAAGAATTACTAATCCTAATACAATAAAGAAAGTAAAACAATCCTAATTGATTAAATATTTCTAATTGAATATCCTATTTGACTAAGGAAATATTCCTAAAACAATTCTAATTGAATAAGAAAAATATTCTTAATCCTAATTGAATAATAAAATAATAAACAATTCATATAATTTAAAAATGATTAAAATAAAATCTTCTTTGAATTTTCTTGCACGAGCTCTTGTAATTGGGCTCATGGAAATTTAATTTGGGCCTATATACACTTCAATCCATGTGCTTGATTATGTGCTAGCCTTGTCCGCATCATGATCCCTCTCCTATTGTTCAATGGGAGAATTTGGAGATTTTGGACAACGGGACTTATAAAATATTCTTGATCCAAATTTTAGATCGCTGAGATCAGGTGCTTCGAAACAAAGTGATCCCTTTAGTCAAAATCCTTTGGTTGCATCATAGAGCTGAAGAAGCAATATGGGAGTTAAAGACTGAGATTCATAAGAAATATCTATAGTTGTTTAGTTAATGTATGATAGTTAAATTTCAAGGATGAAACTTTGTTTAGTGGGATAAATTGTAACACCCTGTGTTTATATTTATGCAAATTATGTTTTATTTAGTGTGTTTAGTTTGAAAGTTGTTTATGAATGGCTTTAGTATATCAAAAATAAAATTTTGCAGTTTAGGTGAAACAAATGCTTGTTATAGGGAACAAGCGACTGTTTGGGATGGTTTTGGATTAAAAATGCCTCGACAAGAAAGAGGCGCTTATTGAGGATAAACAGGCACTTGCTGTTGACTCGACAGGAGCCTGTTGGGGCCAACAGTTTCCTATTACTGAGTTAGTTGCACAATTTTAAATAATTTCAGAGCATTCTTTTGGTTATTTTCCTCTTTTTTTTTTGTTCTAACGACAGAGCAAAGCTTTCTCCTCCTTCTCTCTCTAGAGTTTCATCTATATTTAGTCTCCGAAATTTCATTTAGCTTTAGGATAAATTATTCTACGCGACATGAGGATCGTAGTGACATATGAATTTTGGGATTTCACCGAACGAGGTTTCGGTCATCATCTTTTTCTCTTCTTTTCGGCTTGATAATTTGAGGTCTGGGTTTATTTGTTTTGAAAACCTGATAATATGGTTTCTTATAGAATAAGGATCATGTTTAATTAATATTTGTTCTAAAAATTATAACATTATAAAGATAAAGATGTTTTGTGATTTGTAAAGCAATGAATATATGATTTGAAGTAAAATATGCCATCTACACTTGATATATGTGTATTATTTGAATCATATTAGATATCCTTTAGATGTATGAATGTCGTATATTGATGAAATTAATTAATTGATGAATTATGTGCACCAAGGGATATGGATTAAGACTTGTTGAAGTTTATATGGCGTAATTTGTTTTAAACGTTTATTAATTAGCACGCTATGCATATTGCATATCATTATTGTATCAACCATAATCTTGAAAATTCCTCAGCAAGCTCGAAATATTCTTATGGCATATCATGTGGTGTATATCTCCTATTTATGATGCCATGAGTTTCTTATGTTTGTTGTAACATTCTGGGATGTAATATGATCTTGGGATGGATCAGTTTATGATTGTATTATAGCCCTCGATGGTGAAGGGGATGGGTATTGTTTGGTGCTTGCCGGTGTGAAAATAAGTGGGGCCTGGTGCCCTTGAAATGAAAATCCCTAAACCTTCGAAGGATAGTAAAGCATTGTTGTGTAGAGCTAGCAGTGGGTAGTCCAAAAATTTAAATAATGGCAACTCGGTTATGTTCATGTTGATATGAAATTGATGGACATGTGGTCCAACTCTATTGTCATACGATGATATCTTTCATGGGCTAGAGAATGTTATATTATAATCATGTTCGGAATATTCTTTGGGCCAGTCAAGCCTATTTTATTCTTATGATTATGATTCGGTCCGGCCTTGGCATTTTCTTGGTGATGTGGTATAATGGTTAACACAAGGAGGTAACCTGCATATGCACGTGCATGCATTGGTTTATAAACTGACTATTTTGAATCGAAATGTTGATTAAACTGTGAACTATTATGAAATTGCTAATTATGTTTTGAACATAATATCTCTTGTTATTTTCCCCTACGGAGCTGTTAGCTCACCCCATTTTACTAAACACATTCGGGTATCCAGGAGTTGAATGAGACTAACAAAGCAACGGGGTCGGGAAAGAAGTAGATCACTTTGATACGGACTTATTTTTATTATAACATATGTTCATATGGCAAGCCACAGCTAGCCTAAGTTATGATATATGTTAACCGACATGTTGGCATGGTTTTGTGTGTCTTTGGGATATTTATATGTGTGTTATGCTTCTACTTTACATTATCATTCTCTATATGAGTATCATGGTTGTTTGTTCCATGTTATGTGGTTTACCTGGATTCATTATTTCCTTATTCATATTAGACCCACTTTAGCTAGTCTACGGTGGGCTAGTGACGCTTCAGGCCTTAATAGTGGGATCTTGTTAATTAAGGCGGGGGTGTCACATCTGCATTGTTAACAAATTAAGTTATGGCAAATAGATTCCAAACTAGTCAGCAAATTGAACAAGATAGATAAATTTGAAGCAGCTAAGGAAATAATAGTAGTTATAGTGCGAGACACTTGTCTCTGTTATATTGACAGAAAAAAATGAAAGGACTTCTTATTTGTGCGGTTAAATATAAATAAGTCGCGTTCAGTTTCTATTAAAGGAATGATAATGTACTCTTAGTAAAGGTTATGTCCATATTGGTACTTATATTAAAAGTTGTTAGTTCTATTTCAATCAAGTTATAAGTAACTGAATATTGTTTGTAGTAAATCACTGGAAACAAGGATCTTTTTAGAACAATCAAATATATGAAGGCGGTGGGTTTCATCCATAGATGACTTATTTCCTTAAAGCACTGCTATTCCTAAAATATTGAGGGATCAAAATATATTTGACATAATAGGTCTTAGTTGTGAGAATATACACCATGTCATCTCAAGACAAACACCTTTTAAAGATATTTGATATAAAAGACAAGGGTATCTCTCATATATGATTGGAAAATATAAACAAGCTATTCATGTAAGGTTGATTTTGACGTGCCAAGAAATTGGTACATTATAGTTCACTAATATATACTTTGGAGAGCATATATTAATACATTGGTTGTGTTTTTGGAGTTTTTCAGATGTTTGGAATTAAATAGAGAAGTTTTTGAATGAATAAAATATTGACTGCGCGCCACGCCTGTATTCAAGAAAATTTTGGCACTAATACGTAAGGAATTTGAAGAAAAATACAGATACAAAAATTCTATATCTTTGAGTTAACTACATGTATGAGAAAACCTTGCATCAATCAGAACTCGAAGCGCAAAGTTATGGCCGAAATATGATTAGTGTGCCAAAATATTAATTCCAACGCGCGAAAATGGGTTATATTACTGAAGATGGGAAATTTTCTTAAGTAGTGGGCCAAGCCCACTTGTAGCCCAAGTTAATTAAATCAAGCCCAACAAAGCCCATTACAAACTAAAAGCCTTACCCTCCATCTCAATTATAAAAGAAAGAGAGCAATAGCCACGAAGAAAAATTAATATATAGCAGCTGTGCACAATTGTCGACGACTGCAGCTCTTTTTTTTTTCATTCAATTAGTGTGCTGGGTTTTATTCATTTATTTGTCATTCCCTTCTTTTATTAACCATCAAGTAAGTTACCTTTAATATTAATATTTTTTTCACTTTTTAGCCGTGCACAGTGTTCAAAATAGTTTTCAATTTAATTAATTTTTTTAAATATTTTTTTATTTGTTTTCTTCTAGAGCATTGTCTTTATTTTCTTTGGAGTGTTATTAATTTATGATTAATTATTTTTCAATTGATTTGTGGAAGTATATTTTTATTTAGTTTATTTAATTACGTATTGTGTTTTAATTATAAGCATGCTAGGCTAGGTTATTTTCTAGGGTTGAGGATGAGTATAATTGATTGATTACCTTGCAAGTATTCATGCCAATTAACTCTACCAATTTAATGCTTTAATGTTGAAAATAATTCTTCAAATTGAATGCATATTTTAATTGATAAAAATAAAGTTGGATTCTCATTATTTTTTATTGGATTCACCTTATGATTTGTTGAGAGCGGATATAATGAGTGTTTTGATTTTATACATATGTTTGGCTGTGGAAGAATTAATAATTGGATTTTATTAATTAATTGGACTTTATTGAATTTATTTTCTGCATCTAATAGAGTGGAGAGACCAAATTAGTGCGAGACAAAGAGTAGAATTTGCTGGGAATGAATATTAGGAATATGATATCAAATATATGACTCTGCCACCCTAGTATTTTATTAATTTATCATTTTATTCATATTTTTAGTTGATAAATCATCCCACTCAATTTCTAAGCTAGATTAGGAATTAATTAGAGTTAGTGAGAGAGATATGTACGTTCCATCCGTCAAGTCCCTAGAGTTCTATCTCGCACTTGCCTAAGCTATCATAGTATATCTGATTCGTGCACTTGCGAGTATATAAAACATTCACAACAGATTTTTAGAAAAGGTACAACTTAGGAACTGTAAGATGTTTGTAAAAACCCAATAATTTTTTAAGTTATGTTATTTCTAAATTCTGATAAAATTACAAACTTGGTGGTACAAAGTTTATAGAAAATCCAGTTATAAGAATTCTTATAGAATTGTAAAATTGGCAGTACAAAGTTTGTGGAAAATTCAGTTATTAGAATAAATATCATTCATTATAAGAAATAACATATAGTTTGATAATCAAGTACAAACATGGGTACCTATGATAAATATCCTCATAGAATTGAAATGAGTACATAATATTATCAAAAGATTTTTAAAATATTTAGATCGATGATAACTATGTGAAAATCATTAAATGGAGATATATCTAGATTAACTTCTTGAGTAAATCATAAGTGGAAAATCCATACATTCTTAGGAACATTATTCCATACATTCATAAGTGGAAAATTGAGTACATTATTTTTACTTCAGAAGTACATTGGATCTATATATGGAAATGATACCAAAATAATTAGGTTTTAGTGACCTAGTTAAATTTGTGCAGATTGATATTCTAGTCTTCATATAGTGCACAATCACACTTGAAGGGACATCAGCATCATAGTGGAATGGATTTTGGTTATATTAATGGACTTGCATTTTTTACTAGACAATATCCTTCTAAATAATGTCAGTAGAACAAAACCATTTCTCTAACAAAGATGAAGTTCGTCATTGACATATTGCATTGGGAGGGGTGTTAATACAAAGTAGCACTTCTATTTTATTCTAGAGAATATCCTTCTAAATGATCTTATCAGTTAAATAAAATCATCCCTAGAACCACATTAAGGATTCTTAGTGACAAAATGCTTATGATTTATGCAATGAATTATATATGCCTTGTATTACATTCCCAAGATTGGATTTTATCCATTAATCTTGTGGAATTATATTAATAGTAAGAGAATGATGGAATAAGAAGATGAAAAATCATGAGGATATCTTTTAACAAATTAGTAAACTTAGAAATATTCTTATGAATATGAGTTCACTCATTCGTCTTAAGATTTCTTTATTTCAATTAAGGTTCTCCAACATATCTCAAATGTTCAAATCCAGAAGTTTAGGTGAAAATAGATAATTCAAAGCATAACTCAAAACACACATTTATGTAATTTTAAAATTCATAAATGAATTTTAGAAAACATAAGTGTATGGGCTCTATTGTTTTGATTTGATTATCAACTCATTGATACAAATAAATAAGCATATAGGTCATGGGTGTAAAAGTAAGTGATGGAAGTGTGGTGGTGATTTTTATATTTGATGTGGATGATATTATTTTTCATTGTGTTACAATAAGGATATAATGGTCCAAACTTGTAAGATACAATTATTTTGTAAACTTTGTAAACCTAGTAACATTCAAGTTTTTAAAGTTCTAAATGAATACCATATTTGAATGTGAGGCTTATACTTAATAAATTGTATTGAATTACTTGACATTATATAAGAGATATTATGCTTGGCATGGAATGTAAGTTTGATATTACATGCTTTGCATGATCTTGTTTTTTATGCTTTGCTGCTTGCCATACATGCTTTGTCTACTCCTAAGACAAAAAAGGGGAGAGATGAAGGGGGAGAATGAATATGTGAGGGGAAGTAGTAAAGTAAGAATGTTTTGAGGGGGAGAGGAGAAAATATATAATTTTTTGCTTATTTGATTATTGTATCACTTTACGCCCATGCTTCACTAGGCGTTTGTTAAGTTTTGGTGTTTTAGGATTAACATATTGATGTTTCAGCTCACTCTTTTGCCTTGTAAAGTGTTGCGGCCGACATCAAGACTTAGAGTTAGGCATGTCTTTTAGTCTTGTTGTTGTGGACTAATTCGACATAAAATCTGTAATCGATATATTATAGACATTGCGTCGAAGAGTCTGTATTAGCTGTATGTGTTTTGTCATCGGAATAGTCAAATGGGGGAGATTGTTAGGTTTATATTTTTAGTTGGCTTGATTCCAATGTCAAAAACAATTTATTTTTTTTTGTAATTGTTTGAGTCCAATTGAAGATTTGAAGATGCGACAATTAATAGAAGCTCGCCGAATTTACCAGATTCATCGCACATAATTCTGGACCCAAATATGGTTTGATTCAAAATATAGGTGGTAGTTGAGCTTAAAATTCCAAATTAAAAAGCTTTTGAGTCAAATTTATTTTTATGTATTTTACCGAGTTCTACCGAAATTCAAAAAAGCCCATTCAACACAAATTATTGAGGAAACTTATTTTTTTCATGTTTAACATGTTCCATAAAAGTTGCCTCTAAAATTTGAGTCAAATTGGAGGTCAATCGGATTTAATACGATGAAATAAAGTAAAAAGAAATAAATAATAAATTAGATTTTAAATTAGAGATAATGGCTTACAGTATGTTTTATAACTTTGAGGGCAGACTCATGTTTACTAAAGAGAAGTAGTACCAATTTCATATTTTGGATATACAATAAGGACACTTTTGATAATATTAACTTATTTTAAGGAAAATGATAAATGTAGATGGACAAAAATACCCTAAACAGTGCCCCTCGCTCTCTCTTAGCCCCTAAACAACTCTTTCTCCGACCTCGTCATCAATGATCTCACCTCTTCCACCACAACCAGTACCACCCGATTCTCCGATCGTATCACCGAGAGGAGCTCCGTTCTCATCGTATTTTTTTTCCTACAGGTGCAATCGTAAAACATATATAACTTTTAATCGAATCGTTAAATTGGACTGATTTTTGGATATATTGTTTAAAAGACTAAGTTACATTAAAAAACGCGATAATCAAGATGATTAGAAGTAATTTTGCTATCGAAATTGACCAATTTTGACCGTCCAACGAGATTTGAAAAAAAAATATGATCGCAAATCTTTTCTTTTTTGACGACCCTAAATCAAAGATATGTAGTGGGATGATTTTTGGACATGTTTTTTGAAAGACAAAGCTACTATCATTATGCAAAAAAACAAGACGACCAGAGGTCTTTTTGCTATTAAAATCGACAAATTTCGATAACCCAGCAAAATTTGAAAAAAAAAATCTGATCACAACTATTTTTTATTTTTTTTTGGACGACCCGAAAATCAAAGATATGGCACCATTCTAGTGTTGAACAACTGGTGCTAAAATTATTTTCACACCATTTGATTAGTTACTTTAAACAAAAATTGTGCTAAATATGTTTTAGCACATTGATGTGTAGAATTGGATGGGGTGCTCAAACTGTTTAGCACCTTAAGTTTAGTTATATGTGTTTACCTGTGGTGCTAAAACCTTTTAAGAACCATTTTAGTATTGGACAATTAGTACTAAAACTGTTTTAGCGCCATGAGATTAATTACTTTCGAAAAAATGGTGCTAAATATGTTTTAGCACCTTGATGTGTAGAATTGGATGGGGTGCTAAAACTGTTTAGCACCTTCAATTTAGTTATATGAGTTCACATGTGGTGCTAAAACCTTTTTGGCACCATTCTATTTTTGGAGAATTGGTGCTAAAAATGTTTTAGCATAATGTGATTAGTTACTTTGGACAAAAAAGGTACTAAACCTGTTTTAGCACCTTAATGTGTAGAATTGGATGGGGTGTTAAAAATGTTAAGCACTTTTTGTTTAGCTATATATGTTCACCTATGGTGCTAAAACCTTTTTAGCACCATTTTAGGTTGTACAATTGGTGCTAAAACTATTTTAGTACCATATAATTAGTTACTTTGAACAAAAATGGTGCTAAATATGTTTTAGCTCCTTGATTTGTAGAATTTGATGGGGGTATTAAAACTGTTTAACACCTTAAGTTTAGTTATATGTGTTCACCTACGGTGCTAAAACCTTTTTAACACCATTCTAGTGTTAGACAATTGGTGATAAAAATGTTTTAGTACCTACCATGCAATTAGTTACATTGGACAAAAATGGTGCTAAATCTGTTTTAGCACCATGATCTGTAGAATTTGATAGGTTGTTAAAATTTTTCAGTTTAGTGATATGTGTTCGCATGTGGTGCTAAAACCTTTTTAGCACCATTCTAGTGTTGGAGAATTGTTGATAAAACTGTTTTAGCACCATGTGATTAGTTACTTCGGATAAAAATGGTGTTATATCTATTTCAGTACCTTATTGGGTAGAATTGGATGGGGTGCTAAAACTGTTTAGCACCTTCAGTTTAATTATATGTGCTCACATGTAGTACTAAAACCTTTTTAGCACCATTCTAGTGTAGGACAATTGGTGCTAAAATAACACTATGTGATTATTTACTTTGGCCAAAAATTGTGCTAAATCTGTTTTAGCACCTTGATGTGTAGAATTGGATGGGGTACTAAAATTGTTTAGCACATTTAGGTTAGTTATATGTGTTCACTTGTGGTGCTAAAACGTTTTTAGCACTATCATAGTGTTGGAGAATTAGTGCTAAAATTGTTTTGGCACCATGTGATTAGTTAGTTTGGATAAAAATGGTGATAAATTTGTTTTTGCACCTTCATGTGTAGCATTGGATGGGGTGCTAAAATTTTTTAGCATCTTAAATTTAGTTATATGTGTTCACCTTTGGTATTAAAACCTTTTTAGCACCATTCTAGTGTTGAACAATTTATGCTAAAACTGTTTTAGCTCCATGTGATTAGTTACTTTAGAAAAAAATAGTGCTAAATCTATTTTAGCACATTGATGCGTAGAATTAGGGATGGATTTGGTACAATACCGTACCATACTGAGTATACCAAGTACCATATCAAAAATTTGTTACGCAAAAATTCATTACCATTACCATACCAAAACTTCGGTATACCGAAATTCGGTATACTAAAATATTGGTATGGTACGATATGGTACGGTACATTACCAAAAAACTCAATCCTAAAAAAAAAGAAAATAAAATGAAAAAAGAAGACAATAGTAGCTTTCTGGACAAATATTCAAATACACATTAACAATTGCAAAAACAAAAAAAAAAGCTACTAGGAAAATACAAATATACAAAAAGAAAGTGGTGGTGCAGTGGGGCGGTCCTGGTGTGGATATTGGAGTATTGGACTATTGGTAATTAATTTGGTAATTTATTAGTATATGGTATAATTGGCACAATTGGTACGGTTCGGTATGGTATACCGTCGTAATACCAAAATTTTGGTATGGTACAGTATACCGTCGAGAATGAGTTTGAGTACCGGTATCGTACCAAATAAATTTGGTATGGTACAATACCAATCGGTATTGTACCATTACCAAATTTCGGTATATTTTGGCAATGGTTCGGTTTGGTACGGATTGGTATCGTAATATTGGTATATTTTTTCACCCATACCTACAATTGGATGGTGTGGCACCTTGAGTTTAGTTATATGTGTTCATCTGTGGTGCTAAAACCTTTTTAGGATGATTCTAGTGTTGGACAATTGGTGCTAAAACTGTTTTAGCACCATGTGATTAGTTACTTTGGACAAAAATGGTGCTAAATTTGTTTGAACACCTTATAAATAGTTATGTTCTAAAGAATTGGTGCCGATGATCGCCCGTTGTAGATTTTGAATTGTTTTTATCGAGATTGGTGCTAACTTTTTTTGGAGACGTGACTTATATTTATGATTATTGTGTTATTAGTTAAATAAGGAAGTGGTATAATGTATTTTTGCCGTGGCGTCCTTAACTTACAATACTAATTTATAATGAGTTTTTGTAATTATTTATTATTAGAATGAGCCCTTATATCCAATTGTCTCTTTAAATTAAAGATTAATTAAAAAGAAAAAAAGTAAAAAAAGAGAAAGCTTTGTCACGTCCAAGCCCATTATTCTTTCACTCCTTTGCCACGTCCACGTGTAGGATAGAAAATTAGTGAAACTGCAATTTTTTCCTTGGTGAACAGTTACACCTAATGCTAATGTGTATTGGTTCGGTGTATAAATTGGCTAATGGAATTGAAATCCCAGATTTTGTACCAGTGTAATTTTTCTAATATGTACCGGTCTGGCTTGTAATTTTTGGGCACGCATTTTTATCTCAAAAATTCTTTTTTTAATATTTTTAACCTATTCCAAAAAGGATTTTAACTCTATATTTTTCGTATAAATATAACTGTTGGTTTGGGTCAAAAATAGATATTCTAGAAAGCTTTTTGAGGCAAAAAATATTCAAACACTAGAATCATTTTTTTAGAGTTTTGAAACACCACCTAGGTTTTGTTTACATGCCATAGAAGATCATAGTCTTCTTGAAATTTAAGAACTAGAGTTCCAAATGTTTATGGTCCTGAAGGAGTGTATTCGATTGCGATTAGGGACGGGGTGAGCGAAGTGGTAAACACGAGATAAGGGAGATCACAGACGAGGGTAAATGATTGTGATTAAGTGCATAGTAAGAAACGACGGGTAAGCCGAAAAAGTGGAAAGTGCTACGCCAAGCCAATTGCGATTGGATTCTACGTTCAAGGGATTGACGGAATTGTTTATTAAATTGTGGAAAAGCAATTTTTGTAAGTCACGGAGTCTGTAATTTTGCTTTAATCATAGTGATGTATTTCGATTCGTCCCGAGGATTAGTTATACGTGAGTAGAGATACCTCGTAAATTCATGGTGTTATGTGATTGTTTTTTTTGTGATTGCTTGATATAATTGTTAAACAACATAGCACAGGTTTTAACAATAAAATTCATTAGACCTAGGGTTTTAATTACGCTTGTCAAACTTTAAATTATTTTTGATAGAAACCCAAAAATCAATTTAGGCAATACGATCCCTAGAGTTGGATTTCTTTTAATGCATGCATGTGCATATGAAGGTTACCTCCCTGGTGTTGTGAACATCCCAATCCACGACCCTCGTGTGAACCTAACAAGCATTCCGCATCAAGTCTTGAGTCGTCATGCATGCAGGAGACCGTTAGGAAAAACCCTGATTTTCGGGCGCGTTAGGAATCTACGACAACCCCAATCTACGCCCCCCAACCGCACGGTTGGTTCCCAACCGTACGGTTGGCACGTACCGCCGCCGCCTGTCGCACGCCCCCAACCGTACGGTTGGCTCCCAACCGTACGGTTGGCACATACCGCCGCCGCCTGTCGCACGCCCCCAACCGCACGGTTGGCTCCCAACCGTACGGTTGGCTCCTAGCCGCACGCCCCTGTCGCACGCCCTAGCCGCACGCCATGCGGCTACCCCCTGCGGTTGGCCTCTTTTGGAGCGTTTTTGGCGGATTTTTCCCTATAAATAGGACCTTTGGGCTTTCATTTTAGATCATCAACACTCAATAGTGTTTTTAGTGAGTAGAAACTCTGTCAAAATTATCAGAGAGTCATTTTAGAGAAAGTTTTAGAGAGAGAAAATCTAGAGAGAGAAAATCTTAGAGAGGGAAAGGGGCAATCAAGGCAAGGTTCTTATTTCTTCTTCAAGCGCATCAGGTATATTTTCTACAACCCTCCTTAATTTCAATACTGCATTTAATTTCACTTTTAATACAGAAAATTAGATAACTTGCAAAGAAGTTCATTGCTTTCAAAACAAGTCCTTTCCAAGTTTTACAAGAAATCTGAAATCCGTTTTGACACGTTTTCAAAAACAAAAACACAAAAACAGTTTCCAAACGAAAGGAACTACGAGACTCTGATTTCATTCTACGAATGAATACGTAGGCGCTCGAAAAGCTCGAGTCTGATTTCAAAATATTGTTTTAAACTAAACTTATCCGGAAAGGACTATTCTGAAAACCATTCGAAATACTTGCAAGATATCTAAAATAGGAATTAGATACATGATCCATTAAGAGACCGAAAGGGCGAATTGGGTGCCTAACACCTTCCCAATTCGTAACGTAGTCCCCGAACCCTAGCAAAGTCAATTTTCAAAACAAATCTCTGGTTTCAAACGTATGAAAGATAATTCGTTTTCGAATTGTCCTTCGTACGATCTTTTGTTTGTTTTCTCGTAAAACAAACTGGCGACTCTACAAAACACGTTTTTAAATAAAACCGAGAACGAGGACTCTTTTCTTCTATCTCGGGGGTATGGGTCCGGATTCTCACAGGTGTAAACCATTATACCGCTAGAATACCGAAGCCAGGTTTAATCATAATCATAAGAATAATAATAGGCCTGACCATGCTAGAGAATAAAGCAAACATAATCATGATATAACATCATTCGGCCCATAAAAGATCATCATCATATCATAATAGAATTGGACCACATGTGTGAGAATGCGGGGCTCTAACCCGTCCTTCTCAGTTTCTTGTTTGGAGGAAAACGTGTTTTGTAGAGTTGCCAGTTTGTTTTTCAAGAAAATAAACAAAAGATCGTATGAAGGATAATTCAAAAATGAAATATCTTTCAAACATTTGAAACCAGAGATTTATTTTGATAACTCATTTCGCTAGGGTTCGGGGACTATGTTCCGAATTAGGAAGGTGTTGGGCACCCAATTCGCCCTTTCGGTCTCTTAGTAGATCATGTATTTAATTCCTATTTTTGATATCTTGCAAATAGTTTGAATTATTTTTAGAATAGTCTTTTCCTTATAAATTTAATTTAAAAACATTATTTATGAAATCAGACTTGAGCTTTAAGAGCGCCTACGTATTCATTCATAGAATGAAATCAGAGTCTCGTAGTTCCGTTTTGTTTGGAAACTGTTTTGTATTTTTGTTTTGTTTTGAAAACGTGTCAAAACGGGTTTTAGTTTTCTTGTAAAATTTAGGAAAGCCTGGTTTTTAAAACAGTGAACTTCTTTGCAAGTTATCTAATTTTCTGTATTAAAACTTGTATTTAAATTTAGTATTGAAATTCAGAAAAGTTGTAGAAAGACGCACTTGATGCGCTTGAAGAAGAATGAGGACTGCTTGCTTGCTCCTTTCTCTCTCTAGAACTTTCTCTCTCTAAAATACTTTTATCTCTCTAAGACTTTCTCTCTCTAAAACTCTCTAGAATTTTCTCTTTAAAAAGACTCTCTAATCATCTCGATAGAGTTTCTTCTCTCTAAAAACTTTATTAAGTGTTGATGCCCCCAAATGAGACCCCAATGGTCCTATTTATAGAGAAATTTTCGCTAAAAATGCTTCAAAAAGGGCCAGCCATAAAGGGTAGCCGCAAGGGGTGCGATTGGGGCGTGCGGTTGGTACCTGCGGCTGGCACGTGCGATTGGGGGCTACGGCTAGGGTTTATGGTTAGGTCCCAGTAGTACGGCTGGTAGGTAGTCATGCGGTTGGGGGGCTGCGGTCGTATCAGACTCCCAGCGGAGTGGCATCCTTGGTCGTATCAGACTCCCAGCGGATTCAAAATCAGAGTCTTTCCTAACAGTCTTCTATATGCATGATGACTCAAGACTTAACGTGAAGTGCTTATTTTATAAAAAACCAGTATTCACGCAAGAGTCATGGATTGGGGTGTTTATAACATGTCAATCAATATCATATCAATAGAATAGCAAATGATTTATCATTGTCTAGATTTCGGGTTACAAACGCGTTGCTACCCTCTAGAGGTTTAGGGATTTTCAACCCAAGGGCATCAAGCCCCATTTATTTTCACTCGTCAAGCACCACTCAGTGCCCATTCCCTTCATCATCGAAGGGCCACGATATAATCATAATATGATCCATCATGGGATCATATCACATCCCAAATATGATACAACAATCATAAGAAGATTTTGGCATCATAGATACGAGATATATGCCCACGTGATAGGACATAAGAATAGTCCGAGCTTGTCAAAAGATTCCCAAGAATTCGATTGACACAATAATGATGCACAATATGCATGACATGTTAACAAATGAACATTTGAAAAAATTTATGCCATATAACTATAACAAATCTCTATACATGTCCCATGATGTATATAATTCAACAATTAATCAATTTCATCAATATACAACATTTATACAACCAAGAGATGTCTCATGTGTATCAAATAACACGTGTATATCTAGTATAAATGGCATATCTTGCTTCAAATCACATGCTCATGTCTTTATAAATCATAAAACATCATCATCTTCATCATGTAATAATTCTTGAAACAAATACAATTAGAACATTATGATTTACATAGACTAAAACTATATTATCAGGTTTTAAAAATAATTAGACCCCTACCTCAACTCAATAAGCCAAAGGGAAGAGAAGAAGATGAAGACCGAAACCCTATTCGGTGAAATCCAAAAAATCTCTACGTCAACGCGATCCTCACATCTCGTAGAATAATTTCTCCTAAAATTGAATCAAATTTTAAAAACTAAATATATGTGAAATCTAGAGAGAGAAAAAAGGAAAAAGGCCAAGCTCTATATTTTGCTACAAAAATGGTGGAAAAATGGATAAAGAAGACACTGAAATTCATTAAAAACCGTCTCACCCCCTGCCCAACAGTAACCTGTTGGCCCCAACAAATGCCTCTCTAACAGCGAGGAAAAAATAAATCAGGACTATCCCAAACAGTCGATTGTCCTCCACAACAGGCGCCTGTTACACCGAAAATTGTAAAAACTGATCTGAACTGAACTGGAACCATTTAACAACTATTTCCACCCTAAAAACACTGAACCAAACATAATTTACATTAATACAAACATAGGGTGTTACATTGGAAGTCAGTTTAGTTAAGTTAGCAGACTTATATAGCTGATACTTTAAAAGTACTAGTCCAAAAGTTTAAGAAAATTACCAAACATAATTGATATAATCTATAATGTAAATTGTCTGATTTACTTTTAATACCGCAACTTAATTTTCTAAAATAAACACATACGACGAGGGTAATATTTTTCTGAATTATGATTACTTTCATCATACATTTAAAGTCCATGACACATGAAGTGCATATCCTAATAAAACAAAGAGATTCTAGCTAGTAAAGATATTCACTAATCTCAAAACCCTCCAACTAAATCTTGAGAAACCTTTCATCACCAATTCCAAACATTTCATGGATTTAGTTTGGAGTTTTGAGCGTAAATCCGAAATATAACAATTAAGTTTCAAAACACGTGATTTCCATTAATATGATACATGTTCTATGAAGGAGATATGTCCTAGGACTATTCATAGATTATGATTTGTACTTGGATATCTTATGCTTATTGTTACTAATAAAGTTTATTTCATTTTTTGGCTTTATGTTCTTTAATAAATAATATATATTAATACTAGTTCATCAAGTACGTGACTTGATTGTGGGATACTAGTAATGTTATAATAATATTATTTAGATGTCCCTAATCATGTGTCAATAATCTAGGATCACATTGATATAATGATTAGAGTATGGGTCAGCTGATGACTATGTTCCACAAGTCATGGATATAGAGATATCAAGCTGAACACACTGATACTTGTTAGGGAACAAAGTATTGGACCAACCCACTTTGGGGACACTGGGAGGAGTGTTATATAATGTCATCAGTGATGTTCCCCATTTGTGATATCGTATTATCCTAAGACCTGAGATCGTCATGGTTACCAACATAGGGATTAGTATGTCAGGCATCATCAAACGTTGCTCTTGACCGAGTAATTATAAAGATGATGATCAAGCATACTATAAACTATGTAGAGGTATGTGGTTGATCAAGATGGGATTTGTCACTCTCATATAATGAGAGAGATATATATGGGCCCCTTGATAAGTATAATTAATATTTGCATGGCCATGCACAAATGAGGTGTCATTTGTATTAGATTAATTATACTTAGAGATCAAGAAATAAAGATTGAACTATACAAGAATGACACTTGCCTAGTCTTGTGTTCAATCTAGATATCGGTTGACAAAAGGAGTTAATATGTGGAATATCAATTTAAGGTTGTGTCGTTTTGACCTTTATACCCTTTGGGTAGTAGTAATGTTTTACTAGAGACCGCTTACTATTCGTATAATAAAATGGGCTTTTAATTATACTGCCAAAGAGTATAAACCTACAGGGTCGCACACCAAAACGAGTTGGATCAAAAACGAATTAAAACGGACCAAGTTGGACTTGGGCCTAATTCATTTATTGCTTAGGGTTCTCACTAGGGTTTCCCTTTAAAAGGGAACCTTTGTTCTTCTTGGCTGTTGTGTGAAGTCATAGAGGCAAGAAATAAGAAATAGTTGAGAGAACCCTAAACGGCGCTAGTACACCAAGCAAGGATCTGATCTCGTTTGTGTGTGCATACCGTAGAGGCGTCGTATTTTCTATGCTAGGACGACAACAACTGAAGGATCTAATCCACCGTCTTCATTGCATTAATTCGAAATCTCATACAAGGTATGTCTTCTGTCGATTTTATTGAACAGTGTAGATCCTAGGGTTTAATGATTAGTGCAGAAATTTTGTGTATGCGATGCATGTCTACTGCCCTAATTCCCTACAGTGGTATCAGAGGAAGGATGTTACTGTTCTTTAATTTCGATAATCATTATCGTCGTTTTATAACATGAAGATATGTTCTTGTTTAAATTTCGATTAATATCGTATTCGGATTATAGTATCATGCTAGGTTCTATTAATATCGATTAATGGGTTAATCGTTTACTGTAGCATGTTTTTATTTTCGTTAATCAGTTTACATATATGATATGTCCAATTATATTATGATTATTAGAGATCTGAACTATTTATGATTGGGTTAATCGTTTACTGTTATCAATTGTGTTAAAATAGTTTCGATTATGGTTCATGTTTTGACATGTTGTTCAATTAAGTTTTTTATACTGTCATGATTTTAATTCCGCAATTATCATGTTTAGCGTGTCAAATCGTTCTGTTAGGGTTTACGCAATCTGATAGGCTTGATAAGATCATGGCTATCGGGTTCTTCACGTTAATTTGATTAATGAGATAGGGCAGATTAATGTGATTAATCTAGACAGATCTGCCTAATAAGATTAGACACGTTTCTGGAGAAAATAATTTGAAATCGTTCAAATTCTCCACGGGACCGCCGCCGGGGTGTCCCTCCCTCGGACCCCGGTTGGGGCGCTACCCCAAACCCTACGGGGGCACTGCCCCTCGACCCTTTAATGTTTATTTAATAATTGATTAAATCCAATTTTTGCATTTATGAGTGTATGCAATATGTTGTGTTATGGGATAATACTAACATGCAGGATTATAATTAATAGTGATATATTATGGCTAAACTAAATACGGCCTGCATGTCGTCTTGTATTTTTTTAATATATAAATATAACCTGCGTGTCGTTTTGTGTTTTGCAATGTAATTTTATATTACTAGTCTCTTGTATTAGGCTGTACAATTTTTGTATATTACCTCGCATAGAAGATAGAGGATCCCTTATCACAAGAGAAGATAGACAAGAACTTTGGAGTGTCCAAAGCTACAAAGGATGGAGAGCAAAGTTAATTAGTAGCTTTAAATCTTTGGCCATGCTATATCACATATTTATTGCTTTATGCTTGTTTAAATATGCTGTTGTATTATTATTATGAGACTGCATAATTATGTCCCTAGAACAAAAGAAATTATTCGTGCCTTTCCAACACTAATAACTATTAATTTTATGATTATTATAGAAGACGCCTGCCAAAGAAGGGTTATCTTAGATCATCATAAATTAATAGTATGGAAGTCGGGCATCCATAAGTCAGAAGAGTATTGGTTTGATTTCACAAGGCCATCAAAACGATTTTGGGCCTTGAGGCAAAGTGTTGAGAAGCCGAAACATAAGATGTAAAACTCAACAAACCAAGAGTTGCATAGAATGTAATTAACAAATGTTGCTTACCTAACTAACAAAGTTTAAGTGAAAAGCCAAAGCTTTCTTAATACCTTGTGTAATATGGATCTTGGACCTACTATGTCCTATTGGGACAATTGCATGTAAGACATAGTAGGAATTTTTTAAAATAAGCATATTAAATGTTTGCATATGTTCTTTTGCTGTAGATAGATGACGAACAATAACACAACTGCTTTTTCGTTGCGATCTGTCCTTGAGAAGGAAAAACTAAATACAACCAACTTCCTAGACTGGTTTAGGAATCTGAGAATTGTTCTCAAGCAGGAGAGGAAAGATTATGTCCTCGAAAATGCTATTCCTGAAGAACCGGCAGCTAATGCCCTTCGTGCACAGAGAGATGCATATCAGAAGCATCTAAATGATGATTTAGATGTTTCGTGTCTCATGCTTGCTAGCATGAATGTTGATCTGCAGAAGCAATTTAAAAATATGAATGCTTTCGACATGGTTAAGGAACTGAAGAGTTTGTTTCAGGAACAAGCTCGAGTCGAACGCTTTGAGACTACTAAGTCTTTGTTTTCATGCAAGCTTCCCGAGGGAGGCTCAGTCAGTCCTCTTGTACTCAAAATGATTGGGTACATTGATCACTTAGAAAGGTTGAGGACAACCATTAGCCAAGAGTTGGACACTGATGTTATTCTCTAGTCGCTGCCTGAGTCATATGATGGTTTCATTATGAACTTCAATATGCACAGCTTGGAAAGGACATTAACTAAGCTGCATGGGATGCTGAAAATAGCTGAGCAGAACATTGTTAAGAAAGGTAAGAATAATGTTCTGATGGTTCAAAAGGGAAAGGGTTTCAAAAAAGGTGAAAATGGCAAAGGAAAGTCCAATGCCAAAGGCAAGGGTAAAGCTCCAGTTAATAACTGGAACAATAAGAAGAAAAATTCTGAGCCCAAGCCTAATCCACAAGCTGAAATGATATGTTTTCACTGCAATGAAAAGGGTCATTGGAAGAGAAACTGCAAGAAATATCTTGACGACAAAAAGAAGGGACTAGCCCCTTCCTCTTCAGGTACTTACGTTATAGAAGTAAATGTTACTTTAGCTTCTTCTACTTCTTGGGTATTAGATTCTGGAAGTGCATCTCACATTTGTGCAAATGTACAGGGACTCAAAAGGAGTAAGAAGCTGGCTAAAGGAGAAGTGGACCTACGTGTTGGAAATCGAGCAAAAGTTGCCGCTCTAGCTGTTGGAACATTTGAGATTCCTTTGCCTTCAGGATTGATTTTAGAATTAAATAATTCTTACTATGTGCCTGCTTTTAGCAGATTCATTATTTCTATTTCTTTGTTAGACGAAGAAGGTTTTGAATTCATTTTTAAGGACAAACTTTGTTCATTTTCTTTGAATAATATGAACTATGGTTTTGGACAATTATTGGATGGTCTTTATATTCTAAATCTTGAAATACCCGTTTATAGTGTAAGTAACAAGAGAATCAAGTCTGATGATTCAAATCCTACTTATTTATGGCATTGTCGTTTAGGCCATATAAATGAGAAACGCATGATGAAGCTCCATAAAGATGGTCTTCTAAACTCATTTGATTTCTAGTGTTTTGAACGATGTGAATCTTGTTTATTGGGAAAGATGACTAAGAGCCCTTTCAATGGTAACAATGATAGGGCAAGTGATCTTTTAGCCCTCATTCATAGTGATGTATGTGGACCACTAAACACAACTGCCAGAGGAGGATATCAGTACTTCATCACATTTACTGATGATTTCAGTAGATATGGTTATGTTTACTTGATAAGACATAAATTGGAATCTTTTGAAAAATTCAAGGAATTTCAAAATGAGGTACAAAATCAACTTGGCAAGACTATTAAAGCTCTTCGATCAGATCGAGGAGGAGAATACTTAAGCCAAGAATTCGATGATCATCTTAAGAGTTGTGTTATTGTTTCACAACTTACTCCACCAGGAACACCACAATGGAACGGTGTATCTGAAAGGAGAAATCGAACTCTGTTAGACATGGTTCGATCAATGATGAGTCAGACATCTCTTCCAATATCATTTTGGAGACATGCTCTTGAAACTACAGCGTTCACACTAAACAGATCTCCATCTAAGGCTGTAGAAAAGACACCTTATGAGTTATAGACTAGAAAGGTTCCAAGTCTGTCTTTTTTGAAGATTTAGGGTTGTGACGTTTTCGTTAGACGACTAATCACAACTAAATTGGAACCCAAATCTGATAAATGCTTCTTCGTAGGATATCCTAAGGAAACTAAATGATAATAATTACTAAAATCCAACCGAGAACAAAGTGTTTTAGCTCGGAATGGAGTTTTCTTAGAAAGAGAATTTCTTTCCAAAGAGAACAGTGGGAGCACGATACATCTTGAAGAAATTCGAGATGATAGTAATGATCTTAATGAAGAGCCTCAGTAAAGTATGTAAATAGTTGCAGAAACTCCTGAAGAAGTTACAGTCTTACGAAAGTCAAATAGGCCACGTCGCGAAACTGAGAGATTATCACTTTTCGTCTTAGATGAGTAAGATATAGTGTTGTTAGACAACAATGAGCCCTTGACTTTCAAAGAAGCAATGGAAAGCTCTAGCTCCGAGAAATGGCTAGAAGCTATGAAATCCGAAATAAAATCCATGCATGACAATCAAGTATGGGACTTGGTTGACATGCCAAATGGCTGTAGAGCCATAGGTTGCAAATGGGTTTTCAATTAAATATTGGATTGGATGCAAGATCGATGTCTATAAAGATCTATTGGTTGCAAAAGGATATCGACAAATCCATGGTATTGACTATGATAAATCCTTTTCGCCAGTTGCCATGTTTAAATCAATCCGGATCCTTTTAAGCATTGCCGCATATTATGATTATGAAATATGGCAAATGGATGTCAAAACTGCTTTCCTCAATGGATACCTTGAAGAGGATGTGTACATGACACAACCTGAAGGTTTTGACGATCCAAGAAATGCTAACAAGGTATGCAAGCTTAAGAGATCCATATATGGTCTTAAGCAAGCATCTCGGAGCTGGAATCTTCGTTTCGATGAAAAATGAAAGAGTTGATTTCATAAAGAACGAAAGAGGAACTTTGTGTATACAAGAAAAACTAGTGGGAGCGCGATAGTCTTTCCTGGTATTGTATGTAGATGACATACTACTCATTGGGAATGATATTTCTATGCTTGAGTCTGTTTAAGACCATGCTGGGAAAGGGGAAGGTGTTTCTCAATGAAAGATTTGGGCGAGGAAACCTACATATTAGGAATCAAGATCTATAGAGATGGATCAAGAAAAAACTAATAGGACTGAGTTAAAGTAACTAAAATTGACAAAGTTTTACGTAGGTTTAGCATGCAAGACTCTAAGAGAGGGTTCTTACCAATGACACATGGCACAACACTCAGCAAGACTTAGTGTCCTTAGACACAAGATGAGCGAGATCGCATGAGTAGAATCCCATATGCTTCGGCTATAGGTTCTATCATTTATGCTATGTTGTGTACTCATCCCAATGTGGCATGCGCATTGAGCGTGACTAGTAGATACCAGTCAGATCCAGGTGAGAGTCACTGGACCGCTATCAAGAATATCCTCAAGTACTTAAGAAGAACTAAGTATAATTAATATTTGCATGGCCATGCACAAATGAGGTGTCATTTGTATTAGATTAATTATACTTAGAGATCAAGAAATAAAGATTGAACTATACAAGAATGACACTTGCCTAGTCTTGTGTTTAATCTAGATGTCGGTTGACAAAAGGAGTTAATATTGTGGAATATCA